>PVHT020000256.1:6515490-6550551 GCA_004024745.2 Catagonus wagneri
TGGTTTTCTTTTTCTGTGAGTTTGGGGAGGCCACGCTGTAGACTTGGAAGGCTACTTCTAGGGAGGAGCTCCCCTTTGTATTTTTTGGTGGGGTTACTATTTATTTTTGGTGTAGGAGTTTGACTATTTGATGTCTATTTCTTTGGAATGAGCAGGCTGTTATCTCAGTGGTACTCTGAGTGTTCTCTGTGAGAGTGTAAAAATGGCTAAGGTCTACAGTGGGAGCCTAGTCTCTACGCTCTCAATTGCAGGAAGGTGGCGCTGTCCACTCCTAGTTGCCCAGCCCTGGGAAGTGATCGCGAGCTCTAGGCAGATCTACCAGGTGCCTTAAGCGTTTGGTAATAGCAGCAGCAGGAATATGATTTCCCCTGGGAGTGAGAGCCACGGAAAACTAGTGTTCGATTGCAAAGTCCTCTTTGAGGTGACTGGAACCACAAGCGGTACCCGTCAGAGGCTGGCTCAGCAGGCTGGCGTTTGTTCCGCCCTTCCGCTGATGTTTTCTCATCTGTTGGGGCAGGCAGCAGCGGCTGGCGCCGGCCCCGCTCCTCTGCGAAAGCTAGCTACGTGTGGTCACGTACTGCTCCGCCTGCCAGAGCTACCAACTCTGTGGGCTGATGCAGTCGCCTAGGTCCGTGGACTGGCCCAGGGCCCCGCCAACCCCGCCGATGCTGGCTGGCGCAGGCACCTGGGTCCACAACCTGGCACCGCGCTCCGCCCACGGGCTTCAAGGCGCGGCTCAGCTCCCGCCACCGCGACTGCAGCCTCCACTGGCTCCTCCCCACTTCCGCTCTCTTTGGCGGGTCACCGTCGCCCTGCCCTGTGCGCTAGTTCAAGTCGCTTCCTATGGCAGCCAGCCCCTCCTCCTCTCCTCTTCCCTAACAATGGAGGCTTGCCTTCCCTGCGGGACCAGACTTCCTCGGTTCCCTCAGTCCTGGTTTCGCTCTCAACAAATCATAGAATATCGCTGTTCCTTGCGCTATTCCCGCAAACGCCGGGGCCACCGACCTCTGCCCTCTCCCAGGGACTAACCTTAGGAACCTGTGTCAGCTCCCAGGCACCGCCCGGCGCCTCAGGCTGTGGTGTCTGTGCCGGTATTCAGGTCTCTAACTCCGATTTTCCTGTCTCAATCCAGCTGCTGCGTTTTTCTCAGGCTTTGATGTCCCTCTAGTTCCGTTGGTCGTTGATCCGCTGATCGTTGTTTAGGTTTCTTCCCAGGAAACTTTTCTTTTTCACAGCTCCCTCCCTGGAGTGCTGGTTACGGTCCTAATTGCTTTTCTCTCTCACCTTTTTTTTTTTTCTTCACTTTTTCTACCCAGTTATTTCAAGGGTTTCTTGCAGTTTTTGGAGGTTTAAATTAATCAGCATTCAGATGATGATTTGTCCAACTTGTTTTATATTTAGATGCGTTTTTTGATGTATTTGTGGGAGAGGGTGAGCGCGACCTCTTACTCCTCCGCCATCTTGCCGCCGACTCTATGCCTCTATTTCTTAAAACCTAAAGGCACAGACTCTAGAATGAGCAGAAAATATTCAGTGAGTTAATGTATAACCTCAGAACAGTTTTGCTGGCTCAACAGCACAGGGAAAAAACTCTTCAAATTCTAAGGGAACTTCTGAGCTGGAGTGAAATGCAGCCACATATCCCCATGAAATTTACTGTCTTTGCTTTTTGCATACATGTGATGGGTCACCAGATCACTTGTGACATTTTCTCAGCCCTGGAAAAGGGAAAATTTCATGTGCTGCCTTTGCTGACCTATAACAAAAATTTGTTGCACAAACTAGTCTCTTTAGCCTCTGTCCTTCATATTACTAAGAGCGTGTCGCTTCCAAGAAGCCTGTGTTGTATGCATGCCCTTCCCATACCAAGACATTTACTAAATGTGTTAATTTATACAAACATTGAGATTTATGTTGTAAGTAAAAGTTAATATCACAGATATTTAATAAGTACCTCCTTGTGGTACCAAAATGTTCCATCCTAATCCCTGTGCCTATGAATATGTTACTCCACATAGCAAAAGAGACTTTGTAGATGGCACAACATTAAGGAATTTGAGATGGGAGATATCCTGAATTGTCTGAGTGTGCCTAGTGAAATCACAAGGGTCATTATAGGAGGAAAGTTGGAAAGTCAGAGTCAGGAAAGAAGAGGGATGACAGAAAGCAGAAATCAGATATTTGAAGATGCTACACTACTGGCCTTGAAAATGAAGAAAACTAGTCCTAAGACAAATGTGGCATCTGGTAGCTGGAAAAGCTAATAAAATGGAGTCTTCCCTAGAGCCTCCAAAAAGAACACAACTTTGCATACACCTTGATGTTAGCCCTTTAGACCAATATCAGTCTTCTTCCCTCCAGGACTGTAAATTAATAAATTTGTATTGTAAATTAATAACTTTGAGCTGATAAATTTGTAGCAAATTGTTAAAGCAGTATCAAGAAACATATATGCTCCCTAATAACAGTATCTAGAAATTAGGAAAATACCATCAAATCTCCCCATATCACACACTGAAAACTGAAGGATCAGTGACGTACATATCTCCTCTACACAGTTTGATTAACAAGTTTCCCCAAAACTCAGCTTAGGAATAAATGAAATTAAGCCTATCTGTGTTAAAGCTGCATGGAGTTGTTGATCTTACTGGTTTTTCTGTAAGAAGATGAAGATCCTAGCAGAAACCTTGTTCTTTAATCAGTGTTCTGCTAAGAAATATACTTTCTAACTTTTTTGTTTGTTTGTTTTGTTTTTTGGCTTTTTTGCCTTTTCTAGGGCCGCACCCGCGGCATATGGAAGTTCCCAGGCTAGGGGTCTAATCGGAGCTGTAGCCACCGGCCTTCGCCACAGCCACAGCAACGCCAGATCCGAGCCGTGTCTGCAACCTACACCACAGCTCACGGCAACGCCAGATCCTTAACCCACTGAGCAAGGCCAGGGATCGAACCCACCACCTCATGGTTCCCAGTCGGATTCGTTAGCCACTGCGCCACAAAGGGAACTCCCAAGAAATATACTTTCTAAATTAATGTTAGATAAATAAAAGGAGCTCCACAAAAGCAAATAAGGGCTATTATTAAACTCTGTACCAAATCTTTCTTAATGAAAAAGACATTTCTCTCTTGCAGACACAAAGCAAAAGGGCTGTGAAGATAAATGTTCAGAAGGTATATATTATTCTTTAAATAGCATTTGTGAGGAATCAACTCTGAGATACCTGTCTTGGTTAAGCCAGAGAGAGACAGCACTTACTACTTCATTCTGACATAATTTGAGAAGTTTTTCTAACAATTCTTGACCAGATGACTAGAATCCTCCTAGGAAAACCATTATCTGGTATGTGTTCTGCCAAGAGTCTGGGCTAGAGCCACCCAGGACTTGGGTAATTGGCAGGAAATAGAATTTCTGAAGAGAATTTAAAACAAGAGTTTGATTCTGTTTCTTTAGAAATAAAAATCATGTAAAAGCTTTAAAAATGCTTATTAAGAGGAAACATTTAGCAAAATATATAGCACATTTCATATATTACCTACAAACTGTGTTATGTTCTGCTAACTCTAATCACATTCAAGTTTTCCTTCAAGGTCACATTTTTTGTTCTTTCCTCCCATAAGGGCATGACTGAATCACATACGTTAAAATTTAAAGGAAATTTTCCTGTATCTGACAGCTTCTAGTCTTAAGGAGCCCAGAGTTTAAAAGGTTGCTGTGTTTCTTCCACAGTAACTCTCCATTTTCCTAGTACTTGTCTTGTGCCCCTCTTCTTTACCAAGTTCTGTATGCAGAATCTCCTACCATCTGAATAACTTGGAGTACACAGCGTTAACTTCAGTTTCCTTGCGTGTGAAACACGGATTATAATATCAATTCCATAAGGTTGTTGTGATGATTAAATAGGATAATTGAAACAAATCGTCATGCATGGCTTGATTTCACATTAGGATGTTACTGCAAGAAAACAAGCCAAAAATTCCATACATCCCACAAAATAAATAGAACTATTCCATAAATTAGAAGGGACAAAGAAGGACATTGATACTTAAGTTTGCCAAATATAGGCCAGGCAAGTTATACACATATCTCCCTTATCACTTACATGTGATGAAGTAAACTTATTTTCCAGCTCTGAGATATAATTGACATGTAACTTATAAATTTAAGGTGTATAACATGATTTGGTATATATATATTATGAAATACAGAAATTTAGTTAACGCATCCATCACCTCACTTAATTGCTGTGTGTATGTTGAGAACATTTAAGGTCTACTCTCTTAACAAGTATTTAATACATTATTATTATCATCTAGAGTCATCATGTTGTACATTAAATCCACAGAACTTCTTTATCTATAACTGGAAATTAGTACCCTGTAACCAAAATCCCCCATTTCTTCCCCACCTTTATCCCCTACCTTTCTATTCTCTGTTTCTATGAATTTTGCTTTTAAAAAAATTCCACATGTAAGTGAGATCATATAACATTTATCTTTAGCTCATTTCACTTATTTCATTGTGTGTGTGTGTGTGTGTGTGTGTGTTATGTCCATTCTTCAAGGTCCATGCATGTTATCAAAAAGAGCAGATTTCCTTTTTTATAGTTGAATAATATACTACTGTATATGTATAATACATTTTTTTATCAATTCATCTGTCATTGGACATGTATGTTGCTTATATATCTTGGCTATTGCAAATAATGCTGCAGTGAACAACAATAGGATGCACAGTAGAAACAGTAGTATGTTCTCAAATAGTCTTTTTTTCCACTTTCTTTGGGTATTTACCAAGAAGGAGGATTGCTGGATCATAGGGTAATTTTATTTTTAATATTTTGAGGAACCTTCACACTGTTTACCGAAGTGTTTGTACCAATTTATATTTTCACCAATTATGCACTAGGGTTTCCTTTTCTCAGCATCCTCACTAATGCTTCTTAGTACAGAGATCTTTTACCCTTTGGTTAAATTTATTACTAAGTATTTTATCATTTTCCCCAGCTTTACTGACATATAATTAACATGTAACATTGCACACATTTACATGATTACTTGATATGTTTATACATTGTAAAAGACTGCCACCATAGTATTAGCTACCACGTCCATCCCATCATATAGTTACCATGTTTTTGTTGTGATAACAGTTAATATTCTCTTGGCAATGTTCTAGTATGTGATAGAGTATTATTATCTATAATCACCATGCTGTGCGTTGGATCCCCAAAGTTTTTAATGTTACAACTGGAAGTTTGCACCCTTTGACCAATATCCCCTTTTTCATCACCCTCTAACTTCATGTGACCACCCTCCGCTCTGTTTCTGAGTTTTTTTTTTTTTTTGTCTTTTTGCCTTTATGTAGAGCCACACCCGCGGCATATGGAGGTTCCCAGACTAGAGGTCTAACAGGAGCTGTAGCTCCCGGCCTTTGCCACAGCCACAGCAACGCGGGATCCGAGCCGCGTCTGCAGACTTCACCACAGCTCACGGCAATGCCAGATCCTTAACCCACTGAGCAAGGCCAGGGATCGAACCTGCAACCTCATGGTTCTTAGATTCGTTAACCACTGAGCCACGAAGGGAACTCCTGTTTTTTTTTTTTTTTTAGATTATACATATAAGTATCTGTCTTTCTCTGACTCTTGTTTCATGTAACATGATGCCCTCAAACTCCATCTAGGTTGTTGCCAATGACGTGATTTGCTTCTTCCCTGGGGCTGAATAGTATGCATCTTTACGCATTCATCTATTGAAAGACATTTACATTGTTTCCACATTTTTGCTATCATGAGTAGTGCTTAAATGAACTTGGGAGTACAATCTCTACAAGATCTTGATTTCAATTTCTTTGGATATATATGCATAAGTGGGATTGCTGGGTCATACAGTAGTTCTATTTTTACTTTTTTGAGAACTTCCATACTGTTTTCTATAGTGGCTGTACTAATTTACATTCCCGCAAAGAATGTACTAGGATTCTCTCTTCTGTGTAACCTCAACCTTGCTATCTCATCTTTTTAATGAAAGCCATTCTAAATGGTGTTAGATGATAGCTCTTTCTGTTTTGTTTTGTATTTACCTAATGATGAATGGTGGTTAGTGCCTATACAGCACCTGTTAGCCATTTGGATGTCTTCCTTGGAAAACTATTCAGTTCTGACCATTTTTTAACAACTGGGTTGTTAGGGTTTTTGCTATTGAATTATGAGTTCTTTATATATTTTGGGTATTAACCCCATATCATATATTTTATAAATAAATTCTCCCATTCTATAGTTTGCCTTTTCATTTTGTTCATTGTTTATGTGGAAAATCTTTTAATAGAGTCTCACTTATTGGTTTTTGCTTTTGTTGTGTATCCTGTCACATCCAGTAAATCACTGATGAGACCAATGCCAAGGAGATTTTTCCATTTTCTTCTAGGACTTTTATGGTTTTGGTTCTTAAATTTGTCCTTAATCCATTTTGAGTTCATTTTTGTGAGTGGATAAGGAGGGCCAATTTCATTCTTCTACATGTGGTTTTCCAGTTTTCCCACCACCATTTATTGAAGAGACATTTCCACATTGAGTATCATTGGCTTCCTTGTAAATATTAATTGACTGTTTATGTAGAGATTCATTTCCCAGCTCTTAGTTTTTCCAAACAGTACCATACTTCTTTGACTATAATGACTTTATAGTGTAGCTTGAAATCAGGAAGTGTGATAACTCCAGCTTTGTTTTCATTCATAGGATTGCTTTGGTTATTTTGACTTTTTGTGGTTCCATACACATTTTAGGATGGTTTTTTTCTATTTCTGTGAAAAATGCACTGGAATTCATCAAATCTATAGATGGCTATGGGTAATATGCACATGTTAATGATAATAATTCCTCTGATCCATGAGTGTAAGATATCTTTCCATTTGTTGATGTCCTCAATTTCTTCCATCAAATTCTTGATGGAAGTGGTTTACAATTCAAAGATCTTTCACCTCCTTGGTTAGATTTATTCATAAGTATTTTATTGTTTTTGATGCTATTGTGGTTGTGATTATTAATTTTTCAAATATTTTATTGTTAGTTGAATGTACTATTGTCATATATATTCAAATGTTTTTCTCTATGTTGATTTTGTGTCCTGCAACAATACTGAATTTGTTGATTAGTTTTAGCAGTGTTTTGTGAAGTCTTGGGAATTGTCTATAGGTAAGATCATATCATCTGCAAAAAAAAGAGAGGCAATTTTTACTCTTCTTTTCCTGTTTGGAAGCCTTTTATTTCTTTTTCTTTCCCAATTTCTCCAAAATTTCCACTGCTATGTTAAATAGCAGTGGAGACAGTGAGCACCCTTTTCTTGTTCCGGATCTGAGAGAAGAAGTTTTGACATTTCACCACTGAGTGTAATGTAGGCTCTGACTCTGTCATAAATGGGCATTATTTTGTTGAGATAGGTTCTTTCTATACCCATTTTGTTGAAGGTTTTTATAACAAAAGTATTTTTTACTTTGTCAAGTGCTTTTTCTGAATATATTGAATCATCAAATAACTTTTATTATTTATTTTGTTATGTAGTATATCAGGTTGATTAATTTTGGGGTATTAAATTATCCTTGCATCTTAGAAATAAAATCCACTTGATTATGGTGCATGAATCTTGTAATGTTCTGTTAAATTTGGTTTGTTAATGTTTTGTTACCAATTTTTCCACCTGTACAGGTGACACTGTACTGCGCAGGGGTTAGGGGTGCTGATCTTCCTGTGCATTTGAAAATCCACATATGATTTTCTTTAAATTTTATCTTTATTCAGGTGTTCAGTATTGACAATTCTGTTTTAGTTTCAGGTGTATAGAAAAGTGGTTCAGATTTACATATACATATATACATTCTTTTTCAGATTTGTTTCCCATATAGGTTATTATAGAACATTGAGTAGAATTTGCTGTGGTGTACACTAGACTCTTATTGATTATCTGTTTCATATATAGTAGTGGGTATTTGTTAATCCCAAACTTTTGATTTATCCCTCTCCTATGCCTTTCTCCTTTAGTGACTATAAGTTTGTTTTCTAAGTCTGTGAGTCTATTACTGTTTCATAAATTAGTTCATTTGTATCATTTTATAATTCCACATATAAGTGATATTTGATATTTGTCTTTTTTTTCTGACTTCAGTTAATACAATAATCCCTAGGTCCATCAATGTCGCCTCAAATGGTATCATTTCATTCTTTTTATGGCTGAGTAATATTCCATTGTGTATGTGTGTGCGGACACAGTATCATCTTAATTCATTTCTCTGTTGATGGAAATTTAAGTTGCTTCCATATATGGCTATTGTAAATAGTGTTGCAATGAACATTAGGGTGCATGTATCTTTTAAAATTATGGTTTTCTCCATATATATGCCCCCGAGTGGGATTGCTGTTTCATATGGTGGTTATATTTTTAGGCTTTTAAGGAACCTCCATATTATCTTCCACAACAGTTGTACCAATTTACATTCCTACTAACACTGTAGGAGAGTTTCCTTCCATCCTCTCTGTCATTTATTATTTGTAGACTTTTTTTGGTAATGGCCATTCTGACTGGTGTGAGGAGATACCTCATTGTAATTTTGATTTAAAATTCTCTAATAAGTAGTTATGTTGAACATTTTTTGTGTTTTTTGGACATCTGTATGTCTTCTTTGGAGAAATATCTGTCTAGATCTTCTACCCATTTTCAGTTGGGCTGTGTTTTTGATATTGAGCTAAATGAACTGTTTGTATATTTTGGAGATTAATTCCTTGTCAGTCACTTTATTTGCAAATAATTCTTCCATTCTGTGGGTTGTCATTTCAGGGTTTTTTTTGTTTTTGTTTTTTGTCTTCTGTCTTTTTAGGGCCGCACCCATGGCATATGGAGGCTTCCAGTCTAGGAGTCGAGTCAGAGCTGTAGCTGCTGGTCTCTGCCACAGCCAGAGCAACACGGGATACGAGCTGGGTCTGCGACCTATACCACAGATCACAGCAATGCCAGATCCTTAATCCACTGAGCAAGGCCAGGGATCGAACCTGCATCCTAATGGATGCCAGTCAGATTTGTTTTTGCTGAGCCATAATGGGAACTTCTCAGGGTTTTTTGTTGTTGTTGTTGTTCCCTTTGCTGTGCAAACCTTCTAAGATTAATTAGGATTCACTTGTTTATTTTTGCTATTCATTTTTTTAAGTTTTATTGAAGTTTAGTTGATTCATGATGTGGTAATTTCTGCTGTACAACAAAGCAATTCAGTTAACAAGTACCCACATCCATTATTTTTCAGATTCTTTTCCCATATAGATTATCAAAGAATTTTGGGTAAAATTTCCTGTGCTATACAGCAGGTCCCTGTTAGCCAACCTATTCCATACACCACAGTGTATATATGCCAATCCCAGACCACCAGTCCATCCCTCTCCCAACCACCTGTCCCCTTTGGTAACCATAAGTTTGTTTTCAAAGTCAGGGAGTCTGTTTCTATTCTGAAATAAGTTTATTTGTATGCTTTTTAAGAGGATTTTCCCACATACAAGTGATATCATATGATATATGTCTTTCACAGTCTAATTTAGTATGATAATCTCTAGATCCATCCATGTTGTTGCAAAGGGTTTATTCCATTCTTTTTTATGGCTGAGTAACATTCTAGTGTGTGTGTGTGTGTGTGTGTGTGTGTGTGTGTGTGTGTGTATGTGTATGTACCACATCTTCTTTATCCATTCCTCTGTTGATGGACATTTAGTTTGCTTCCATGTCTTCACTATTGTAAATAATGCTGCATTGAACACTGGGGTGCATGTATCTTTTTAAATTATGGTTTTCTCTGGAGAGATGCCCAGGAGTGGGATTGCTGGATCATATGATGGTTCTACTTTTAGTTTTTTTTTAGGACCTCCATACTGTTTTCCATACTGGTTGTACCAGTTTACATTCCTGCCAACAGTGTAAGAGGATTCCATTTTCTATGCACCCTCTCTAGCATTTATTGCTTATACAGTTTTTGATGATTGGCATTGTGGCTGGTGTAAGCTGATACTTCATAGTAGTTTTGATTTGCATTTCTCTAATAATGAGCAATGTTAAGCATCTTTTCATGTTTAGGCCATCTATATGTCTTCTTTGCAGAAATATCTATTTAGGTCATCTGCCCATTTTTCAACTGGGTTTTTTGTTATTTTTGATATTGATATCCATGAATTGTTAGTAGACTTTGGAGATTATTCCTTGTTGGTTGCTTCTTTTGAAAATATTTTCTCATGCTCGCTTCCGCAGCACATATACTAAAATTAGAATGATACAGAGAAGATTAGCTTGGCCCCCGCACAAGGATGACATGCAAATTCATGAAGCATTCCATATTTTCTTTTAAAAAAAGAAAATATTTTCTCTCATCCATGGCTTATCTTTATTTTGTTTATGGCTTCCTTTGCTATGCAAAAACCTTCAAGTTTAATTAGGTCCCATTTGTTTATTTTTGTTTTTATTGTTATTACTCTAAGAGCTGGATTTGAGAAGATATGGCTGCAATTTATGTGATAGATTGTCCTGCCTATGTTTTGCTCTAAAAGTTTTATAGTATGCAGTCTTATATTTAGATTTTTAATCCATTTTGAGTTTATTTTTGTGTATAGCATTACAATGAATTCTAATTTTATTAATTTACATGTAGACATCCATTTTTCTCAGCACCACTTATTGAAGATATTTTCTTCATTGTATATTCTTGCTTCCTTTGTCATGGAGTAGTTGATCCTATGTACATGATTTTTTTTTCTAGGCTTTCTAATCTGTTCCATTGATCTCCCTTTTTTTTTTTTGTGCTAGTACCATACTGTTTTGATAACTGTAGGTTTCTAGTATAGTCTGAGACCAGGGAACTGGATACCTTCAGCTAAATTTTTTTTTTCTCAGAATTCCTTTGGCTATTCAGGAATTTTTTTCATACGGATTTCAAAATATTTTGTTCTAGTTATATGAAAAATGCCATTGGTAATTTGATAGTATTGCATTGAATCTGTGGATTGTCTTGGATAGTATAGTCATTTTGACAATATTGATTCTTCCAGTCAAAGAGTGTGGTATATCTTTCCATCTGTTTGTGTCATCTTTGATTTCTTTCATCAGCATCTTATATTTTCAGAGTACAGGTCTTTTGTCTCTTACAGTAGATTTATTCCTAGGTATTTTATTCCTTTTGATATGATGGTGATTTGGGTTGTTTCCCTAAACTCTCTCTATGAATTTTAATTGTCAGTATATAGAAATGCAGTAGATTTCTGCATATAAATTCTGTATGCTGCAATGTTACCAAACTCTTTGATGAGAGTCAAAAATTTTCTGGTAGCATCTTTAGGATTTTCTATGTATAGTATTATATCACCTGTAAACAGTGATAGTTTTCTTTCTTTCCAAGTTGAATTCCTTTTATTTCCTTTTCTTCTCTGTTGAGGTAAGGACTTCCAAATATATGTTGAATAACAGTGGTGAGAGTGGACGTCCTTATCTTATTCCTGATATTAGGAAAAATTTTAGGGTTTTGCCACTAAATGTTAGCTGTGGGTGTGTCATATATGGCTTTTATTATACCCACTCTGTGGAGAACTTTTATTAGAAATAGATGTTGAATTTTATCAAGTTTTCTCTGAATCTATTTAAAACACCATGTGGTTTTTTATTCTTCCATTTGTTTATGTGGTGTATCACACTGACTGATTTGTGGATATTGAAAAATTATTGCATCCCTGGGAAAATTCCTATTGATCATGGTGCATGATCCTTTTAATGTACTGTTGTATTCAATTTGCTATTATTTTGTGGAGGATTTTTGCATCTATATTCATCAGTGATATTGGCCAATTGCTTTCTCTCTCTCTCTCTCTTTTAATGGTATCTTTGCCTGGTTTAGGTATCAGGGTTATGGTAGCCTCATGGAATGAACTTAGGAGTGTTTCTTCCTCTGCAATTTTTTGGGAATATTTTCACAAGGATGGATATTAACTCTTCTCTAAATGTTTCATAGAATTCACCTGTGAAGCCATTCAGTCCTGGACTTTTGTTTGTAGGAAGACTGACTGACTGACTGACTGACTGACTGATTTATTTATTTATTTATTTATTTATTTATTTATTTATTTATTTTTTAGGGTCGAACCCATGGCATATTGAGTTTCCCAGGCTAGGGGTTGAATCAGAGCTACAGCTGCCAGCCTATGCCACAGCAACGCAGGATCTGAGCCATGTCTTGACCTACACCACAGCTCATGGCAATGCTGGATCTGTAGAAATTTTTTTTTTGACTTTTTGCCTTATTTGAATTGCACCTGCAGCATATGGAGGTTCCCAGGCTAGGGGTCTAACAGGAGCTGTAGCTGCCAGCCTTTGCCACAGCCACAGCAACGCGGAATCTGAGCCATGTCTGCAACCTACACCACAGCTCATGGCAATGTTAGATCCTTAACCCACTGATCAAGGCCAGGGATCGAACCCACAACCTCATGGTTTCTAGTCGGATTCGTTAACCCCTGAGCCACAACAGGAACTCCTGTAGGTAGTTTTTAAGTGATCATTTGATTATTATAAAATGGCCATCTTTGTCTCTTATAACTGTTTTTATTTTAAAGTCTGTTCTAATATAAGTATTGCTGCTCCAACTTTCTTTTGATTTACATTTGCATAGAATATTTTCTTCCACCCTCTCACTTTCAGCTTGCATGTGTCCCTAGAACTGAAATAGGTCTCTTGTAGACCAGTATACATATGGGTCTTATTGTTGTATCCATTCAGGCAATTTATTTTGATTGGATCATTTATTCCATTTTCATTTAAAGTAATTATTGATATGTATGTTCTTATTACCATATTGTTAATTGCTTTGGATTTATATTGTTGGTCTTTTTCCTTGTCCTTAATTAATTCTCTCTTAATTGCAAATACATCTGCAGTATCCTGCATTTGTACCCTGCTACTCTCACAATTGTTGGTTTTGATATATTTCTGCATGGATGATTTCCTATTTTTATCATGCATTTGCCCTTACTAATGAGACGTCTCATTTTTAGTTTGTTTCTAGTTGTGGTCTTTTCTTTTCCACCTAGAGAAATTCCTTTGGTATTTGTTGTAGCTGAATTCTCTTAGCTTTTGCTTGTCTCTAAAGCTTTTGATTTCTCCTTTAAATCTGAATGAGAGCCTTGATAGGTAAAGTGTCCTTATTTGTAGGTTTTTTCCTTTCATCACCTTAAGTATTTCATGCCAATCCTTTCTGGCCTGCAGACTTTCTGCTGGAAAATCAGCTCATAACTTTATCAGGGTTCTCTTGTATGTTATGTTTTGCTTTTCCCTAGCTGCTTTCAATATTTTCTTTGTCTTTAATTTTGGTGAGTTTGGTTAAGATGTGTCCAAATGTGTTCCTCCTTAGGTTTATTTTTTATTATATTCATTGTGCTTCCTGGATTTGAGTGAGAAATTCCTTTCCCATTAGGGAAGATTCAGGTATTATCTCTTTAAATATTTTCTCCAGTCCTTTCTCTCTCTCTTCTTCTGACACCTCTGTAATGTGAATGTTGGTGCATTTAAAGTTGTCTCAGAGTTCTCTTTGTCCATATTTCTTTTCATTGTTTTTCTTTATTCTGTTCTGTATCAGTGATTGCTACTGGTCTGAATTCCACCTCACATTCATTATGCCTCCTGTATCTGCTATTGATTCCTCATAGTGAATTTTTATTTCAGTTATGTGTTGTCTATCTCTGCTTGTTTAATTTTTAAATCTTTTATTAAATGTTTTTTTTTATAATTTATCAATTTTGCCTCCAACGGTGCTGGAGGGTTCCCTTTTCTCCACACTTCCTCCATCATTTTCTATTTGTAAACTTGTTAATAATGGCCACTCTGACCAGTATGAGATGGTACCTCATTGTAGTTTTGATTTGTATTAAACTAATAATTACTAATGTCAAGCATCTTTTCATGTGCCTATTACCCCTCTGTATGTCTTCTTTGGAGAAATGTCCATTTAAGGTCTTCATCCCATTTTTCATTTGGTTTGTTTGTTTTTCTTTTGTTGAGTTGTATGAGTTGTTTGTGTATTTTGAATATTAAGCCCTTGTCAGCTGCATCATTTGCAACTGTTTTCCCCCATTCCATAGGTTGTCTTTTTGTTTTATTTACAGATTCCTTTGCTCTGCAAAAGCTTGCAAGTTTGATTAGGTCCCACTTGTTTGTTTATTTTTTTATTTTATATTGCCTTGGAAGACTGATCTAAAAAAATATTAGCATAGTTTATGTCAGAAAACGTTTTGCCTATGATCTCTTCCCAGGGTTTAATGGTGTCATGTCTTACATTTAAGTCTTTAAGTCATTTTGAGTTTAATTTTTGCATGATGTGAGCCTATTACTGGTTTTATTGATTTATATGCAGCTGTCAAGTTTTCCCAGCACCAGTTATTGAAAAGACTTATTTTTTCATATTTTATATTCTTACCTCCTTTATCAAGGAGTAACTGATCATAGATGTCTAGGTTTAGTTCTGGGCTTTCTATTCTATTCCATTGATTACTATGTCTGTTTTTATACCAGTACTACACTGTCTTGATTACTGTAGCTTTGTAATATTTTCTAAAGTCTGGGATGGTTATGCATCCTGTTTTTCTCCCCCACCCCCTCCTCAGGATTGTTTTGGCAATTCTGGGTATTTTGTGGTTTCATATTCATTTTTGGATCATTTGTCAAATAGTTCTGTGAAAAATGTTATGGGTAATTTAATAGGGCTGGAGATAAATCTGTAGATTGCCTTGGGTAGTATGGCCATTTTAACAATATTCTTCTAATCGAGGAGCATAGGATATCTTTCCATTTCTTTGAATCTTTGATTAATGTTTAATAATTCTAAGCATATAAGTCTTTCAGCTCTTCAGTCAGTTTTACTCCTAGGCTTTTAACTTATTTTTGTGTGATTTAAATGGTATTGTCTCTTTATATTCCTTTTGTAATATTCCATTGTTAGTGTATAGAAATGCAAATGATTTCTAAATGCTGATCTTATATCCTGCTACTTTGCTGAATTTGTTGACCAGACTGTGTAGTTTTTGTGTGGAGTCCTTAGGGTTTTCTATACATAGCATCATCTGCATATAGTGAGTTTTACCCCTTCTCCTCTAATTTGGATAACTTTTTTTTTTTAAATCTGATTGCTGTGGTTAGGACTTCCAATACTGTGTTGAATGAAAGTGGTGAGGGTGGGTATCCTTGTCTTGTTCCAGATTTTAGTGCGAAGATTTTCAGCTTTTCCCGATTGAGTATTATATTGGGTGTGGGTTTGTCATAGTTGTCTTTTGTTAAATTGAGATATGTTCCCTCTATACCCACTAGGGGGTTAAACGTTTTTATGATGAATGGACGTTGGATTTTGTCAAATGCTTTTTCTGCATCTATTGAGGTGATCATGTGGTTTTTGACTTTTCTTTTGGTAAGGTGGTATATGGCATTGGTTGATTTGCATATGTTGAATCATCTTTGTGAACCTGGGATGAATCCCAGTTGGTCGTGGTATATGATCTTTTTTATTTTTCATTGGATTCAGTTGGCTAAAATTTTGTTGAGGGTTTTTACATTTGTATTCATCAAAGATTATAATTTTCTTTTATGGTAGTATCTTTGCCTAGTTTTGTTATTAGGGTGATGGTAGCTTCATATATGTCTTAGAGAGTGTTCCTTCTTCAATCTTCTGGGAAAGTTTAAAAAGGATCAGTATAATGTCTTCTTTGTATGTTCAGTAGAATTTACCTATGAAGCCATTGTATTGGTCCTGGGCTTTTGTTCGTAGGGCGTTTTTAAAATTTTATATTCAATGTCATTTCTAGTGATAGGTCTGTTCAAATTTTCTATGTCTTGATTAAGTTTTGGTGACTGTCTCTAGAAAGCTGTCCATTTCTTCTAGGTTGTCAAATTTATAGGCATTTAATTATTCATAGTATTCTCCCTTTCTCCCTATTTCTTTCTCTCTCTCTCACGCTCTCACTCTTGCTCTCTCTTTGTATTTTTGTGGTACCCGTTGGATTCCAGGAAAAGGATTCTATGGTAGGACAAAAATATTTTTCTGCACTTGGCTGAGGATTTTTTCTTTGAAAATGAGGAAGAGGTCATCTTTCTGAAGAAAGACAAAAGAGGAGGACCCTATGACTCAAAACGAATATGCCTGGGAGAAGACATCCCGGAAGGGCTTATCTTTTCCTTGGATTCTGAGAATAAACATTATTTATCATCAAATGTTAAGTTGTTTCCCCCTATATTGCAATTTTGTTTATTTATTCTTCAGCAGTTACCTGGTGAAGTCTATGTCTTGTTCAACCCTCTGTTGGTCAGTGGTACTTTGGAAATTAATGGACAGGAAGTGAACATTATGCCCTCTGAAGTAAAGGGTGGTATGCCCTTCACTATACTGTCCTCCCCAGGGTTCACCATGTACTTCAAACAGTATAATGATAGCTTCTAGGTGGGGAGAAGCAATACAATGAGCAGATACCGAAGAACTGGTAGGAGAAATGTAAACCCAGAGAAGCAGACTATAATGCATTCTCTGGTACATTAGAAGCAAATCTTTTCTCTTTGTAACTAGGAATAGATGATTTTAGAAAATTCACCTAGAAAAAGATGGAGAGAGAGGAAGTGTCGAGAGTGTGGCTGAATTACACATAATTCCTATAAGGATAAACATTTAGGTCATAACATGTGCTTAGTATATGGGATTTCATCATTTTTCAAAAATAGACTGGTTTGTGTTTAGAGTGAGTTCCCATGCACAGTTTATGGGCTTGTCTCTATGGGATTTGATGGAGAAAATGATTATGCTTTTTTCTTACTGCAAAGCACTAAGCACTATTGCGATTAAACACAAGGCCTCTGGCATTAGATTGCCTGGTGCTATTTCTAGATTCTTAATATAATTGCTAAGTTACTTAGTCTCTCTAAACACCCATATTCTTATCTGTTTAATAGGGATAGTAATGATACCTACCCTATAACATTTGGTAATGATTAAATGGTAGAATTAACATAATATGTAAAGTTGGCATGTAATAAGTGCTCAGGAAATGTTATCTCTAATTGGAATTGTCATTTTTATTTCTAAAATGCTGGGGAACTCTACCCTCCTCTATGGATTACAGTAGTTGGCTGAGGACTCTTGGGAGAAAGGATTACAGGGTCAGTGTCAACCATGTCCTTGATGCAGTGCCTCAGGGTTTTCCTCAGTGGTCCTTAACTTTGGCTGCACATTTGAATCCCCTAGGGAGCCTCTAAAGCTTGCGATGCTAGGCCACTCCCAAACTAATAAAATCAGAATATCTGGGGATATTTTCATTTCTATAGCTCCCCAGCTGACTCAAATGTGCAACCATGAATGAGAACAGTTACACTCCTAAAGTGTGGAATGAGAACCAGTGGCTTTGGCATTATTTGGGAGCTTGTTAGAAGTGTTCAATTTTGCCCTAACCCAATCTGTTTCAGCCACAGTAGTCCTGAATTGGCCCGTATTTTAACAAAATTCCAAGGTGATTATCTACACATTCAAGTTTGAGAAGCACAGTCATAGCTGGATGTTTCTAGCAATACTTCTCAGCAACTTCCATTAGCAAAAATAATCTCACTAGTGATCATTTTTTTCAGCATTTATCTCAGCAGCTCCCCAGAATGCTCACTATCCCACCTCTTGTGCTAACCTCAGTGTGGAAATGGCCCAGTTCCCTGTTTGTTGCTCAGCATTCCCTCTAGAGGGCACTGCCACACAGCTCTTTGGAGGACCTTGTTCAAAGACCCGTTGAGTCTCATAAAGCATATAATATCAATGTTTCTCAGCAAAAAATAGCAAACACTTTTTCTCTTTAGTTGTTAAGACTAGAGGTTTAGTGGCACTTCTTGGCTCAGGGAGAACTCACGTATTCCTTAGAAATTCATCTGAAGAGTCACTAAGAATAATCTAATATTCCATCAGGCTTCTCCAAAGCCAGGTAACTAGGGAGAAGACCTGGCAAGACTACAATTTCTGTTCTCAGATAATCCCTTAAGGTATAAAAATAAGTAAGTGAGGAATATCCTAGAAATAGACCCAGACATCTTTGTATCAGTCAGCAGAGGCACAGTTACAGTGCTGTAACAACCAATTCCAAGACCCCATTTGCTGCTGACAGAGTTTTATACTAAAAGATTTTGTAGTGGGACTCTGTTCATTATAGCCACTCAGTTTCCCAGGTTGAGCAAAACTCCATCTCAACATATGCTTCATCAATTGCTGATGTTGAGAAAAGGAAATTGCAGTTTCTCACACAGAAAGGAAATGTTTCTCTCTGGAAGTGATGCAAGTCCTTTTCATTCTCATTTCACTGTCCTTGCAAGCTTACAGGACTAATTGGAATAAGGATAGGGAACAAAACCTTCCTGTGTTATGTCCCTTTAAGGAGAGAAGCATTAGCTATGAATGGGTGTATTTTTTCAATCTCCCATGTTCTGTTTCTTTTGAATCCTTTCTTATAAATGAATTTTGATATATTTATGCTGACACCATAATAAGGCCAAAACATTTTTTTTACAAAAACAATTTTTTAATCCCGCATCCCTCTGTCTCCCATATTTGCCAGTTCTCTTCATGTTCTTTTTAGATTTTTCATTCTGGGTTGTTACAGATATATTTCTGCTTTTTCTTGGTCTTGGATGTTTATTTTATAAATAAACTTTGTCAGGTAAAATACATTGGGCATAATATGATTTACTCTTGTATTCTCCCACACTTGAATCAGTTCTTATTTGAAGACTTCATAAAAATCCATTTTCAATCAAATTCTGAGCTTTATAGTCCTTAGAATACTTTTATTTGTTCTACCTTTGAATGACAGTTTGGCTGGGTATACAGTCCAAAGTTTCAATTCCTTTTCCTTTAGTTCTTTGAAATGAAATTTTCTTCTTTATTCCAATGTTGTTATTGGAAATATGATGGAAATGTAATACTAATTGCTTTGTATGTAATATGCTCTTTCTATGCCAGCTTTTGGAATTTGTTGTTGATGTCTCAAATTTTACTAGCCTTTGTCTAGATGTGGCTCTGCCCTTAAAATCTCCCTCTTTCTATGATCTCTTCAATCTGAGATCTTTAACTTTTTTTCTAATTTCAAGAAAGTTTTCTTCATCAGTTCTTCAAATATCACCTACTCTCAATTTTTATTTCCATTATCTAGATTATTTTCTAAAACTTCCATTATCCAAATGTATTTACTTCTACATGGAAAAAAAATCCCTTCTTTATCCTCTCCTTCAGGGATATTTACTCTGTCTGATATTCCAATTTACTGATTTGTTCCTCGATCATATTCATTCTGCTGTCTAGCCCACCTCTTACTTATTGCTTTCACCTTAAATATTTTGCTTTTTTACCTAATATTTGTGATTGACTCTTTTCTATGTTCCTTTTGTGATTGTTTTATATTAGTGATATTACTAGAATTCGAAATCTAATTTGCAGTTTTTCTTTTGAAATAGTAATGCTTCTCAAAATTATTATTTTTGCCTGTAAATTCATTTTCCCTTGGATAATTGTCTACTATGTTAAGCAATGTTATAGGGAAGCCAAATATCAGTCCTTATCAATGAGCTCAAAATGTGCTCTGGTGACATGGATGAACTTGAGAGCTTCAACTACCAGAAAATCGTAGCCAGTTATGCTTCTCTTCACAAAACATTTCCTCAGGTCACAGTTTCCCCTTTTCAGGGGATACTAATCAGATCATACATTGTCAGCTTTGGAAAATAAGTGATTGCAAAGTTGGTTAGCCTACAATTACATTTCTCAGCTCTTCTCAAGCCTAGGAGTTTTGCAATGTTCTGATTTAACTACTAAGAACTCTAGGACCAGAGTGTGATTTTGCTTCAGTCATGGAGGAAGATACAACTAGTCCTAAGACAAAGGCAGAAGGGAAAAGCAAATCCAGGACTCCAACATTTCTCCTGTTCTATGCTTCTACCAGCCCTACCTGACCACCTTCCACATCCATCCCTACCATGACAACTAGTTCAAACTCCACCCTGCTCAGGGGATTCCCACAGTTTCCTCCATTTCCTAGTATTCCCCTTCAATTTCTCTTCTGTCAATCTTGAGAATAGGAGGGAGTCAGCTGTCCTATTAGTTAAGCATCTTAGAATCGGACATAAAAATACATTTGTATAACTTGGTTTACTTTTAATATATCTTCCTATACGGAGTCTCTAAGTCCATATTTCTTCTTTCAAACATTAATATAATCTCAGACTATGTCAATATAAAAATGAGTATTAAGACATAACACTATTTAGATTAAGGAAGCACTCAGAATTGTTAATGCAAAATAACCACTAGCTACATAATATTTCCCCATCAGTCAGTCTTGAGTCCCACCAAGTCTACACGAAACACAAATCTGTTGCTTTATAGGGCTACTAGTCATAAGTCTGACATTGTCTCAGTGGGCTCAAATCAAGGTATAGCAAGGCTGTGTCCCTTTCTAGAGTTCCTAGAAGGGGAATCTGTGTCCTTCTGGGAAACAATTTTTCAGCTTCTATAAGCCACCCACCTTCCTTGGCTCATAGTTCCTCTTCCTCCATCTTCAAAGGCAATAAGTCTCTGACCCTCTTTGTATCATGGCATTCTTGACTCCCTACTCTCTGTCTGCTTCTTCTATTTTTAAAGATGCTTGTGTTTCCATTAAACCCACCCAGATAATTCAGAGTAATTTACACACACACCCCTTTTTTCTCTCTTTTTGGCTGCCTTGTTGCATATGGAGTTCCCATACCAGGCTTCAGATCCAAGCCCCAGCTGCAGAAATGCTGGATCCTTAAGCCAGTGTGCTGGGCCAGGGATCAAACCTGCATCACAGCACTGCAGAGACACCACTGATCCTGTTGTGCCACAGCAGGAACTCCAATTTCCCTATTTTAACGTGAGCAGATTAGGCTTTAATTCTATCTGCAGATTTAATTTTAATTTGCCATGTGCTGTAACATATTTAGAGGTTCTAGAGATTAAGATGTTAATATCTTTGGGGGTCATTATTCTGTTTACCATGCTTTGTTACCAAACATGAGCTTTAATGTCCATTAGGGATAAATAAGGCCTTTGGTCAACATAAGGCAAATAATTAAAATTGAGCTCTTGCATAAATCCAGGAACTTGAGATATCAGTACAGGGCTTGAAAAAGTAAAAGTGTGGGCTAAAAAGAAGTCTGCTTCTTGGCATGTAGGTGTTTTATCTGTTAACTTTTAATATATTAAAACAATTCTGACAGAAAAGCTGTAAGCACAGTACAAAAATTATCGTATTTCCTATATCCAGATTCACCAAATATTAAGATCCAATCTCATTTGCAATTTCAGTTTATTTACATGAATACATATTTTTTCATGTTTGTATAAAATGTGTTATAGGCAAAATGTTTCTTTTCTACCGAAGTACTTTTAGCCTGTAAACAAGAACATTCTCTTATTAACCAGAGTAAAATTATAAAAATCAGGGAATTAATATTGAGGTAATACTCCTACCTAAAATACAGACCTCATGAAGATTTTATCAGTTGTCCCAATATTATCCGTTATAGAAATTCTGTAGCTTATACTGGAAAAGTTGACATAGCTCTTTATTTTTTAATTTTTACTAAAGTATAGTTGATTTACAATGTTCCTTCAGTTTCTGCCATACAACAAAGTGACCCAGTCATCCATACAAACCCATTTTTTTCATATTCCATCAGGTTCTTACACAAGAGACTGGATACAGTTCCCTGTGCTGTACAGCAAGGCCCCATCACCCACCCATGCTAAATGTAATAGTCTGCATCTACCAACCTCCAAATCCCTGTTAGTCTCTCTCTCTTCCCCCTCCCCCGTGGCAAACACAAGACTGCCCTCCATGTCCATGATCTGTTTCTGTTTTGTAGATATGTTCATCTGTGCCATATTTTAGACTCCACGTATAAGTGATACCATAGGGTGTTTGTCTTTCTCTTTCTGACTTACCTCACTTAGTATGAGAGTCTCTAGTTGCATCCATGTTGCTGCAAATGGCATTATTTTGTCCTTTTTATGGCTGAATATTTTTCCATTGTATATATATACCACATCTTTTCAGCCCATAAATCTGCTGATGGACATTCAAGTGATTTCCATGTCTCGGCTATTGTGAATAGTGCCGTGATAAACATTCAGGTGTATGTATCTTTTTCAATGAGAGTTTTGTCTGGATATCTGCCTAGAGTAGGATTGCTGGATCATATGAAAGTTCTATGTTTAGTTTTCTGAGGTACCTCCATACTGTTTTCCATAGTGATTGTACCAATTTACATTCCCACCAACAATGTAGGAGGATTTCCTTCTCTCCACATCCTCTCCAGCATTTGTTGTTTGTTGACTTGTTAATTATGGCCATTCTGAACATGTGTGAGGAGGTACCTCACTGTAGTTTTGATTTGCATTTCTCTAATAATTACTACTGTTGAGAATTTTCTCATGTACCTGCTGGCCATCTGTATGTCTTCTTTGGAGAAATGTCTATTTAGGTCTTCTGCCCATTTTTTGATTAGGTTGTTTGTTTCTTTGATGTAGAATTGTATGTGTTGCTTGTATATTTTGGAGATTAAACCTTTGTCAATTGAATCATTTGCAAATATTTTCTTCCATTCTGTGAGTTGTCTTTTTTTTTAATGATTTTTATCTTTTCCATTATAGTTCGTTGACAGTGTTCTGTCAATTTTCTGCTGTACCCAGTCTCACACACACTCACAAACATCTATCTATTCTTTTTCTCACATCATCCTTCATCAAGTTCCATCACAAGTGAAAAGATATAGTTCCCTGTACTATACAGCAGGATCTCATTGCTTATCCACACCAAATGCATACTCCCATCTATTAACTTCATACTCCCAGTTCATCCCACTCCCTCCCCCTCGGCAACCACAAGTCCTTGAGTTTCTTTTCTGTGGAGAGGTTCATTTGTGCTGTATATTAGACTCCAGATATAAGTAATATCATACGGTATTTGTCCTTCTCTTTCTGACTTACTTGGTATGAGAGTGTCTAGTTCCATCCATGTTGCTGCAAATGGTATTATTTCATTCTTTTTTATGGCTGTGTAGTATTCCATTGTATATATATACCACATCTCATTAATCCATTCATCTGTTGTTCTGCATTTAGGTTGTTTCCATGTTTTTGCTATTGTGAATAGTGCTGCAATGAATGTATTGGTGCATTTGAGTCCTTTTCTTTTCAATATTGCTTTGATTATTTGAGCTCTTTTTATAAATTTTATGATATTTTGTTCTAGTTCTATAAATGTCATTAGTTATTTGATAGGGATTCCATTGGAGCTGTAAAATTGCCTTGGGTAGTATAGTCATTTTGACTATATTGATTCTTCCAATCCAAGAGCATGGTATATTTTTCCATCTCTCTGTGTCTTTTTTGTTTCTTTCATCAGTGTCTTACAGTTTTCAGAGTACTAGTCTTTTGTCTCTTTAGGTAGATTTATTCCTATGTATTTTATCCTTTTTGATGCAGTGGTAAATGAGATGCTTTCCCTAATTTCTCTTTCTGAACTTTCATTGTTATATATAGAAATGTCATCAAATTCTATGTATTAATTTTGTATCCTGTGACTTTAACAAATTCATTGATGAGCTCTAATTTTCTGGTAGTGTCTTTAGGATTTTCTAAGTATAGTATCATGTCATCTGCAAACAGTGATAGTTTTACTTCTTTTCCAATTTAGATTCCTTTTATTTCTTTTTTCTTCTCTGGTTGCTATGCTTATGACCTTTAAGACATTTTGAATAACATCAGTGAAAGAGGACATCCTTATCATTTTCATGATTTTAGTGGGAAAGCTTTGAGTTTTTCACCATTGAGAATGATGTTAACTCTGGGTTTGTCATAAATGGTTTTTGTTATATCAAGGTAGTTCCCCTCTATGCCCACTCTCTGGAGAGTTTTTATCAGGAACAGGTGCTGAATTTTTGAAAAGCTTTTTCTGTATCTATTGAGATGGTCATACGGTTTTTATTTTTCTGTTTGTTGATGTGGTTGTGTCACACTGATAAATTTGTGGATAAAATCCCATTTCATCATGGTGTATGATTTTTTAATGTACATTTGCATGCAGTTTGCTAATATTTTCTGCAGCATTTTTGTGTCTATTTTCATTAGTATTATTGGCCTATAATTTTTTTGACTGGTGTCTATGTCTGGTGTTGGTATAAAGGTAATTGTGGCTTCATAGAGTGAGCTTTGAAGTGTTCCTTCCTCTGAAATTTTCCGGAAAAGTTTCAGAAGAAGAGGTAACTATTCTCTGAACGTTTGGTAGAACACAGCTGTGAAGCATCATGTTCTGGGCTTTTGTTTTTTGAAAGGTTTTTAATCACATTTTCAGCTTCAGCACTTGTGATTGGTCTATTCATATTTTCTACTTCTTCCTGTCCAGTCTTGGTAGGTTGTACCTTTGTAAGAATCTATCCATTTCTTCTATGTTGTCCATTTTATTGGCATAAAGTTGCTTGTCATAGCTCTCATGATCCTTTGTATTTCTGCAGTCTTAGTTGTAACATCTCCTTTTTCATTTATAATTTTATTGATTTAAACCCTCTCCCTTTTTTTCTTGACGAGTCTGGCTAAAGATTTATCAATTTTGTTGATCTTTTCAAAGAACCAACTTTTGGTTTCATTGATTTTCTCTATTGTTTTCTTTCTCTCTATATTTTCTGCCCTAATCTTTATGGGTTCTTTCCTTCTGCTAATTTTGGGCTTTGTCTATTCTTCCTTCTCTAGATGTTTAAAGTATAAGGTTAGGGTTTTTTTTTAAAAGTTTTTATTCTTTCCTGAGATACAGTGGTATTACTATAAACTTCCATCTCAGAACTGCTTTTGCTGTGTCCCATATGTTTTTTATTTTTGTATCTTCATTGTCGTTTGTCTCTAAGTATCTTTTAATTTCCTCTTTGATTTCTTTAGTGATCCATTGATTGTTTAGTAGCATGTTATTTAGCTTCCAGGAGTTTGTGGGTTTTGCTGGGGTTTTTTTTCCTTGTAATTTATTTCTAGTCTCATAGCATTGTGGTCAGAGAAAATGCATAAAATAATTTAAATTTTTTCTTTATTTAGCAAGGCTTGGTCTGTTGCCCAAAATGTGATCTATGCTGGAGAATATTCCAGCATATGTGCACATGAGAAGAAAGCATATTCTTCTGCTGCTTTGGCGGAAAAGTTCTATAGATATCAGTTGAGTCTATTTGGTCTACTGTATCATTTAAGGCCTGTATGATTTTCTTTCTGTACAGGCGATCTGTCCATTGCTGTAAGTGGGATGTTAAAGTCCCCAGCTATTATTATGTTACTGTCAATTTCTCCTTTTATCACTGTTAATAGTTGCTGTATATATTGTGATGCTCCTAGGTTGGGTGCATGCATATTTACAATTGATATATCTTCTTGGATTGATCTTTTAATCATTATGTAATGCCCTTTGTCTCTTATGACCTTCTTTACTTTAAAATCTATTTTGTCTTATATGAGTATTGCTACTCCTGCTTTTCTATAAATTCCATTTCCATGTAATATTTTATCCTATCCCTTCACTTTAAGTCTATATATGTCCTAACACCTCAGATGGGTCTCTTGTTAGCAGCATATATATGGGTCTTGTTTTTGTATTCATTCAGCTAGTCTGTGTGTTTTAGTTGGATTATTTCATTCATTTACATTCAAGTATTTATGGATAAGTATGTACTTATTGTCATTTTCTTAATTTTTTTATTTCTATTGTGGGTCTTTCTTCTTCCCTTCCTCTTCTTGTTGTCTTCTCTTGTGATTTGATGACCAACTTTATTGTTTGGCTTGATTTCCTTTTTTTTTTTTTTTTTGTCTTTTTGTCTTATCTACAGCCGCACCTGCGGCATATGGAGGTTCCCAAGCTAGGGGTCTAACAGGAGCTGTAGCCGCCGGCCTACACCACAGCCACAGCAACATGGGATCCGAGCTGCATCTGCAACCTACACCACAGCTCACGGCAACGCCAGATCCTTAACCCACTGAGCGAGGCCAGGGATCGAACCCGCAACCTCATAGTTCCTAGTCAGATTCGTTAACCACTGAGCCACGACGGGAACTCCTGATTTCCTTTTTTTATGTGTTACCATTACAGTTATTTGATTTGTGGTTCCCATTATATTTTTGTATAACCATCTATATGTGTGTGCAGAATTTTTTCTGGTTGCTTGTCTCTTAATTGCAAATGCATTATCAATGTTCTGCCTTTGTCCTCACCTCTTCTCGTGCTTGCTAGTTTTAATATCATGTTTGTCAATAGGTGATTTTGTACTTTTATGTTTGTCTTTACCAGTGAGCTTTTTCATTTGTAATATTCTTGTTTCTAATTGTGGCTTTTCCTTTTCTGCTTAGAGAAGTTCCTTTAGTAGTTTATGTAGAGCTGGTTTGGGGGGCTGAATTCCCTTAGCTTTAGCTTGTCTGTAAAGCTTTATCTCTACATCAAATCTGAATGAGAGCTTTGTTGGGTAGAGTATGCCTGTTTCTGGGTTCCTCCTATTCATCAGCTCAAATATATTTTGCCAGTCTCTTCTGGCTTGTAGAGTTTCTGCTGAAAAATCAGCTGTTCTTTTTTATGGGAATTCCCTTATATGTGATTTGTTGCTTTTTCCTTGTGGCTTTTAATATTTTTTTCTTCTGTTTAAATTTGTCAGTTTGAATAGTATGTGTCTTGCTGTGTTCCTCTTGGGTTTACTTTTATTTTATTTTTTTAAGGCCATGCCCATGGCATAGGGAAATTCCCTGGCTAGAGGTCAAATCAGATCTATAGCTGCCAGCCTGCACCACAGCAATGGCAGATTCAAGCCACATCTGCAACCTACATCACAGCTCATAGCAACACCAGATCCTTAACCCATTAATCCCTGAGGCCAGTTATCAAACCCGCATTCTCATGTATACATAATCATGTTTGTTACTGCTGGGCCATGACAGGAACTCCTTGATTTTATTTTGTATGGAATTTTTTGTGCTTCCTCAAAGTACGTGAATGTTTCCTTTCCCATATTAAGGAAGTTTTTGACTATAATATCCTCAAATATTTTTACCCCTTCTCCCTCTCAGCTCCTTCTGGAACCCCTATGATGCAAATGTTGATACAGTAAATGTTGTCCCAGAGGTCTCAGACTCTCCTCAGTTCTTTCCATTATTTTTCCTTTATTCTTTTCTGTGGCAGTGATTTCCACCACTCTGTCTTCCACCTCACTTATTCGCTCTTCTGCCTACATTAACCTGCTATTGGTTCCTTCTACATTATTTTTCATTTCAGATATTGTACTATTCACATTTCTCTTTAAAGCTTCTACCTCTTTGTTAAACATTTCTTTTAAATTCTCAATCTGTATCAATTCTTTTTACAAGATTTTAGGTCATCTTTACTATCATCACTCTGAATTATTTTTCAGGTAGATTGCCTACCCTCTCATCATTTAGTGGTTTTTGTGTGTTTTTGTCTTGTTCCTTTGTCTGAAAGCTACTTATTTTCATCTCATAATATCTACCTTTCTGTTTATCATCCCCCGAGAGAAGGCATGTGGATGCAGCAGCAGTTGCCCAGTCCTGGAATTCTCAGGAGTGGTATTAGTTCACGTGTATCTAGAGCCCACGTTGGTTGGAAGCGGTGGTATCACACTCCCTCTCCTGTAGCTAGGTGGCTGCTAGGGATGAGGACTGTGAGGCAGGTGGTAATAATTCACAGTTCACAGTATTGCTTTTGTAGCATGTGGGGTTAGCAGTGTCTCCTGCAACCCCTCCTGCTACCAGGTAGCTTTCATAACTATTTCCTGTAGCTTGAAATGTCAGCAGTTGCTTCTGTTGCCCCTCTCTTTGCCAGGAGTGCTCTAGGGACTGCTCTCTGTAGCTGTAGGGACAGGTGACATCATTCTGCCATTACTCCCCTTGCTTGACCACTCTGTGGAGCTCTTTCTGAAGCCTCAAGGGTGGGGGGCTTCTCCCTAACTGTTGCTAAATAAAGCTCTCTCTGTAGCTGTAGGATGTATACTTCTGGTGGCCCCTCCCTCCACCTGGCTGCTGGTAGGAGTGCTCTCTGTAGCTTCTGCAGAATTGAATGTAGATTAATGGGCTTCTCACAGTTCCCTTGGTATGGAACAAGTAGCACTGATGTGGGCCTTCATAGGGCCACTGGCAGGGGTCTTGTAGCTTGTGATTTTCTCTAGCTGGGCAGCCTGCAGCTCTGGCAAGGAGTGTGAACTGGTAACCCTCTCTTGGGCCTCTCTTTTTGGCACTGTTCTGCAGCTTAAGAAAGCATGCAGGGAACAAGGCTCTAGTGGTGGATCCTGCCCCTACCTTCCAGCATCCCCAAACAATGGCATCTAGCCTCTATGCCTGGCTGAGTTACCTGCCCTCAGTTGTGGTTGCCCTCTAATGTAGTCCCTCCAGGCTGTTCACATGCAGTCAACCCGTTTTTCCCCTCATAGCCAGCCCCAGCTCCCTCTTTGAGTCTGATCTCTAAAGCCAGAGTTTTATTTCCCAAAACCTCCTGGCACCCACTTACGGTTGTCTGTAGTACTGATCATTTATGGAGGATTTTTTTCTGTTTAACTCCTTCACATTAATGGTCTAAATTTACTCCTCAGTTTTGGCTGATCTCCTTACTGGGGGAATTTCCCTGGGTGCAGGAGGTTTTCCTCTTTCCAGGTCCCTCCTAGAGTGCAGGTCATGTCCCAATTACTTTTGCTTTTGTCAGTTTCTAGCAAATTTTGTGCAAATAGTTCCACACGTAGATGTACTTTCAATGTATTTGTGGGAGTAGGTGAGCTTCACATCCTACTACTCTGCCATCTTCCCTCAGCCCTCATTTCTGTCTTTAAAATCTGGACCATTTCTTCAGTTTTTGTCATTCATGACATTGATATTATTGAATAGTACAGTCTTTTGGTTTGTATTATTCCTTCTATTTGGACTTGCCTAATTGTTTCCACATAATTTGACTCAGGTTGTGAATTTAGGGGTAGGAATTACACAACAGCAGTCTTGCATTCTACTCAATGCATCATCTCAGAAGACACATGATATTGATCCATTATTGGTGATATTAACTGTCATCATTTGGCTGAGTTGGTGTCTGCCATGCTTTTGTATTGTTTATTTCCTATTTTTAGCATTTGAAGTTAATAATAATTTTAAGGTACATCGAGTCTATGAAAATATACTTTTACTCCTTAAACTTTCAGATGGTTGTTTTAGCATCCATTGCTGGTTATTGTTGGAATTAATTCATTATTGTTAAATGGTGATTTTCTAATTCCACTGTTCCTTTTTCCTTTGTAAGGTGTGTGTCTGGCATAAGGAATTGCTTTCTGTTTTCCCCATTTATGTATTACTTAATATCAGTATAGATTCATACATTCTTTGATAGGCTATAGTGCTTTACTAACATTATTTATATTTATACCCATATTAGTGCATATTTGGACAGTAAAGATTTCTTCAAGTTGGCTCCTGTGTCAAAGGACATTTTTCAGGTAAAATATCTGTTTTGGCCTGAAATTGGGTGAAAAATCTAAAAATACAATGGGAAAAACCTCCACTGAGAATTACTAAGCAGAATTTTGTTTTCACTTAATAATGGGATTTAAATTGGAGTTCCTGTAGTGGCTCAGTGGTTAACGAATCCAACTAGGAACCGTGATGTTGCAGGGTTGATCCCTGGCCTTGCTCAGTGGGTTAAGGATCCGGCATTGCCGTGAGCTGTGGTGTAGGTTGCAGATGCGGCTCAGATCCCACGTTGCTGTGGCTGTGGCAAAGGCCGGCAGCTACAGCTCCTGTTAGACCCCTAGCCTGGGAACCTCCATATGCTGCGGGTGTGGCCCTACATAAGGCAAAAAGACAAAAAAAATAATAATAATGGGATTTAAATTAAATAACCTGTGTCAAAAATTCTCAAGATGAGAAATTAAGTGGTTCTAGATTGGCAGTAATGCAAGGATGCTAGCAGGAGCAAAAATATATTCTGAAGCTCATATACCTCAATCCTTTCAAGATTTCATAAACAAGAAACAGCAACCAATAGATATTCCTGTCCACCACAATTAGTTTTCAGCCTCTTTAAGGGCTTTCCAGGAGTGCTTTCCCTCCATGGAGGGAAAGGGAGAGACCAAAGAAAGAGGCAGACCACTCTAGATTGGTAGGTGGAAATTTTAATACACAAAGGAAAATAGATGTGAAGCTTCTCTTAAGCAGCTTGAAGACATGTAGATCTCCACAACCACCTGCCAAATTTTAAAATTTTATATAGAGGTCTAGTCATGCATGCCATCCATAAGGTTTTGATGACACGTTGCTTTGTCCTTGAAAATGGTTCTTGTTGTGGGAACAGCGTACATTCATAGGGAAAGGGATGAGGAGCCTCTGATTGCTGGGTCCATCTTGAGAGTCAACCAAAAGTCATGTCCTCTTGATTACCTCCAGTAGCCACCCCAGACTTCTGATATTTGAATTATTTGCCACAGAACAAAAAACAATTAAAATGTTTAGATGTATAAAGAAGTAAAAGAGATATTCAGAAATTATCAAGAAAATAAATCACCGACAAAAAGAATGAATAGTTCTGAAAAAAATCCAACCCCTAGAAGTGAAGAAAAAAGTTAAAATTATAATCTCAGTGGATAAAGGGAAGATTAGAAATAGCTGAAGAAAGAATTATGAACCTGGATACAATTATTAGACAGCTCAAAGAAGAAAGGGCTTAGAAAAAATAGAGTTTAGGAGATATTTATTTTACTTTTTTTCTCTGAAAGTTTCACCAATACATTTTATTTTCCTCTACAGAAATAAGGAATTTGAAAAAATAACATCATCTCAATAAATTGTCACATGTTTACATATCCTTATATTCACTTGCAAAGAATGTTTATATGTATACCTTTTTCCAAGGCCACAAAATCATCTTTTTGCTTCTTTGGGTTTTTTTATTTTATCATTTTATGGTCACACCTAGAAGTTCCCAGGCTAAGGGTTGAATCAGAGTTGCAGCTACATGCCAGCTCCACAGCCATGGCAACATCAAATTTAAGCCATATCTGTAACCTGTGCCACAGCTCTGGATCCTTAACCCTCTGAGTGAGGTCAGGGATTGAACCTGAATCCTCATGGACATTATGCCATGTTCTTAACCCACTGAGCCACAATGGCAACTCCTGTTTTATTTTAAATTTTATTGGAGTATAGTTGACTTACAGTGTTGTATTTGTTTCAGATATACAGCAAAGTGAATCAGATATACATATACATGTATACATATATATATTCATATATTCATTTTTCCCATCTAGATTATTACATAATATTGAGATTTCCCTGTGCTATAAGTAGGTCCTTTAAATTTTCTATTTTATATACAGTAGTATGTATATGTTATTCCCAACCTCCTAATTTATCCCTCCCCCACCTCACAATTTCCCCTTTGGTAACCATAATTTTGATTTTGAAATTTGTGAGGTTTTCCCTGTTTTATAAATAATTTCTTCTGTATCATTTTTATTAGGTTATACATATAAGTGATATAATGATATTTGTCTGACTCTGGCTTACTTAGTATGATCATCTCTAGGTCCATTCATATTGCTGCAAATGGCATTATTTTGTTCTATTTTATGGCTGAATAATATGCCATCATATATATGTGTCACATCTTATTTATCATATCCTCTGTTGGTGGACTTTTATGTTTCTTGTCTTGGTTACTGTAAAAAGAGCTGCAGTGAACATTGGGTTACTTGTTTCTTTTTGAATTAGACTCTTCATCTTTTCTAGATACACACTCAGGAGTGGGGTTGCTGGATCATATGTTTACACTATTTTTAGATTTTGTTAAATAACCTCCATACTGATTTCAATAGTGGCTGTATCAATTTACATTTCCACCAACAGTGTAAGAGGATTCACTTTTCTCCACACCCTCTCCAGAATTTATTATTTGTAGACTTTTTGATGATGTCCATTCCAGCTGATGTGAAGTGGTATCTCATTGTAGTTTTGATCTGCATTTCTCTAATAATTAGTTATGTTGAGAATCTTTTCATGTGCCTGTTAGTCATCTGTATGTCTTTTTGGAGAAATGACTATTTAAATCTTCTACCATTTTTTGATTATTTTTGTTTGATATTGAGCCATATGAGCTGTTTGTAAATTTTGGAAACTAACCTCTTGTCAGCCAACTCATTTGCAAATATTTTCTCCTATTTTTATCTATCTTCTCATTTTATGGTTTGTTCTTTTTGTTGAAGATTTCTTTGGCTATTCATGGTCTTTTGTGGTTTCATATACATTTTAGAATTGTTTTGGTTCTTTCTGTAAAAAAATGCCATTGTAATTTGGATGGGGATTGCATTGAATCTGGATATTGCTTCAGTTATATGGCTATTTTGACAATATAGATTCTAGGGAGTTCTTGTCGTGGTGCAGTGGAAACGAATCCAACTAGGAACCATGTGGATGTGTGTTCGATCCCTGGCCTTGCTCAGTGGGTTAAGGATCCGGCATTGCCTTGAGCTGTGGTCACAGATGCAACTCGGATCTGGCATTGCTGTGGCTGTGGCGTAGGCCAGCAGCTGCAGCTCTGATTGGACCTCAAGCCCGGGAACTTGCGTATGCCATGGGTGCAGCCCTAAAAGGATAAAAGAGAAAAAGGTTGATTCTTATAATTCATAAGCATAAACTATGTTTCCATTTATTTCTGTCTTATTCAATGTCTTTCATAAATGCCTTTACCTCCTTGGTTAAATTGATTCCTAGGAATTTTATTTTTCTGGTTCAATTGTAAATGGGTTGTTTTCTTAATTTCTCATCATATTTTTTTATTAGCATATAGAAATGCAGCAGATTTTTATATCCTGATTTTGTATCCTGCAACTTTACTGAATTCATTAATATGTTTTAACAGTTTTTTTGGTGAAGTCTTTAGGGTTTTCTATAAATAATATGTCGTCTGCAAAGGGTGGCAGTATTACTCCTTCTCTTCTGATTTGGGTGCCTTTATTTCTCTTTATTGCCTAATTGCTATAGCTAGGACTTCCAATACTATGTTAAATACAAGTGGTGAGAAAGGACATTCTTGTGTTCCTGATCTGAGAGGAGGCTTAATTAAAACAACTTATAACAATGTATTTTAAGTTGGTGTTAAGTTTAAATGATTCTAAAATTGCATTGTCACTCCTCTCCACATTTTTCAGTCACAACCATGGCACATGGAATTTCCCAGGCCAGGGATCAGTCTGGCACCCCAGCAATGATCCAATCCACAGCAGTGGAAATGCAGGATCCTTAACCTGCTATGCTGCAAAAGATTTCCTCCTCTATCCACGGTTTATTTTTTCTTTTTTTTATATAATTTTTTTTTGCATTATAGCTGGTTTACAGATTTCTGTCAGATTTTCCAACTGCACCGCGTGGTGACCCGGTTACATGTACATATATGGATTCGTCACATATGATTAGATATAGTTCCCCGTGCAATACAGTTGGATCTCCTTGCTTTTCCATCATTAAAGCACTAGTTATCCCCATTCCCTCCCACCCTTCCCCCGCCCCCTTGGCAACCACAAGTCTGTTCCCCAAGTTCATGATTTTCTTTTCTGTTGAGATGTTCATTTGTGCAGTGTTTTAGACTCCAGTTATAAGAGATTTCATATGACATCTGTCTTTCTCCTTCTGACTTGCTTCACTCAGTATGAGGGTTTCTAATTCCATCCACGTTGCTGCGAATGACATTATTTTATCCTTTTTTTATGGCTGAATAGTATTCCATCGTGTATATATACCACATCTTCCTAATGTCATCTGTTGATGGACATTTTGGTTTTTTCCATGTCTTGGCTATTGAGAGTAGTGCTGCAGTGAACATACGTGTGCAAGTGTCTTTCTCCAGGAAATTTTTATCTGGATATATGCCCAAGAGTGGGATTGCTGGGTCATATGGTAATTCTATGTAGAGTTTTCTAAGGTACCTCCACACTGTCTTCCATAGTGGTTGCACCAGCTTACATTCCCACCAACAGTGCAGGAGTGTTCCCTTTTCTCCACACCCCCTCCAGCATTTGTTGTTTGTGGACTTGTTAATGATGGCCATTCTGACTGGTGTGAGGTGGTATCTCATTGTAGTTTTGATTTGCATTTCTCTAATCAATTATGTTGAGCGTTTTTTCATGTGCTTGTTGGCCATCTGTATATCTTCTTTGGAGAAATGTGTATTCAGGTCCATTGTCCATTTTTCAATGGGGTTGTTGCTTTTTTGCGGTTGAGCTGCATCAGTTGTTTATATATTTTAGAGATTAAGCCCTTGTCAGTTGAGTCATTTGAAAAAATTTTCTCCCATTCTGTAAGTTGTCTTTTAGTTTTCTTTTTGGTTTCCCTTGCTGTGCAAAAGCTTGTCGGCTTGATTAGGTCCCATTGGTTGATCTTTGCTCTGATTTCTGTTGCTTTGGGAGACTGACCTGAGAGAACATTAGTAAGGTTGATGTCTGAGAGTGTCTTGCCAATGTTTTCTTCCAGGAGTTTAATAGTGTCTTGTCTTATATTTAAGTCTTTAAACCATTTAGAGTTTATTTTTGTGCATGGTGTGAGAGTGTGCTCCAGTTTCATTGATTTCCATGCAGCTGTCCAAGTTTCCCAGCAAAGCTTACTGAAAAGACTTTCTTTTTCCCATTTGAAGTTCTTGCTACCTTTGTCAAAGATCAATTGGGCATAGTGTCTGGGTTTATTTCTGGGGTCTCTATTCTGTTCCATTGGTCCATATGTCTGTTTTGGTACCAGTACCATGCTGTCTTGATTACTGTGGCCCTGTAATATTGCCTGAAGTCTGGGAGAGTTATGCCTCCTGCTTGGTTTTTGTTCCTCACGATTGCTTTGGCAATTCTGGGTCTTTTGTAGTTCCATATAAATTTTTGGATTGTTTGTTCCAGTTCTGTGAAGAATGTCATGGGTAATTTGAT
>PVHT020000256.1:6551551-6567311 GCA_004024745.2 Catagonus wagneri
AAAGGACTCTGCATTGCTGTTTGCATCTTCTCTTAATTTCTGGATATTCAGCCTTAATTCTTCAAGTATTTTCATTACCTCCCTTCTGAACTCCATTTCTGACAGACTGCAGAGGTCAGTTTCATTGCTGGCTGCTTTAAAAGACTTGTCCTGTTCTTTTAACTGGGAATGGTTTTTGAGCTTCTTCATCTTGTTTGTGATTTTCTTTTTCTGTGAGTTTGGGGAGGCCATGCTGTAGACTTGGAAGGCTTCTTCTAGGGAGGAGCTCCCCTTTGTATTTTTTGGTGGGGTTACTATTTATTTTTGGTGTAGGAGTTTGACTATTTGCTGTCTATTTCTTTGGAATGAGCCGGCTGTTATCTCAGTGGTACTCTGAGTGTTCTCTGTGAGAGTGTAGGAATGGCTAAAGTCGACAGTGGGAGCCTAGTCTGTACGCTCTCAATTGTAGAAAGGTGGTGCTGTCCACTCCTAGTTGCCCAGCCCTGGGAAGTGATCGCGAGCTCTAGGCAGATCTACCAGGTGTCTTAAGCATTTGGCAATAGCAGCAGCAGGAAGTATGATTTCCCCTGGGAGTGAGAGCCACAGGAAACTAGTGTTCAATTGGAAAATCCTCTTTTGAGGTGACTGGAACCACAAGCGGTACCCGTCAGAGGCTGGCTCAGCAGGCTGGCGTTTGTTCCACCCTTACGCTGATGCTTTCTCGTCTTATGGGGCGGTTTCCTGGCGGCAGCGGCTGGCGCCGGCCCTGCTCCTCTGCGAAAGCTAGCTCCATGTGGTTGCGTACTGCTCTGCCCGCCAGAGCTACCAACTCTGTGGGCTGACGCAGTCACCTAGGTCCGTGGACCAGCCCAAGGCCCCGCCACCCCCGCTGATGCTGGCTGGCGCAGGCGCCTGGGTCCACAACCTGGCACCATGCTCCACCCACAGGCTTCAAGGCACGGCTCCACTCCCACCGCTGCATCTGCAGCCTCCACTGGCTCCTCCCCACTTCCGCTCTCTTTGGCCGGTCACCGTCGCCCTGCCCTGCGCGCTAGTTCAAGTCGCTTCCTATGGCGGCCAGCCCCTCCTCCTCTCCTCTTCCCTAACAATGGAGGCTTGCCTCCCCTGTGGGACCAGACTTCCTCGGTTCCCTCAGTCCTGGTTTCGCTCTCAACAAATCATAGAATATCGCTGTTCCTTGCGCTATTCCCGCAAACGCCGGGGCCACCGACCTCTGCCCTCTCCCAGGGACTAACCTTAGGAACCTGTGTCAGCTCCCAGGCACCGCCCGGCGCCTCAGGCTGTGGTGTCTGCGCGGGTATTCAGGTCTCTAACTCTGATTTTCTTATCTCAATCCTGCTGCTGCGTTTTTCGCAGGCTTTAATGTCCCTCTAGTTCTGTTGGTCGTTGATCCGCTGATCATTGTTTAGGTTTCTTCCCAGGAAACTTTTCTTTTTCACAGCTCCCTCCCTGGAGTGCTGGTTACCATCCTAATTGCTTTCCTCTCTCACCTTTTTTTTTTTCTTCAGTTGTTCTACCCAGTTATTTCAAGGGTTTCTTGCAGTTTTTGGAGGTTTAAATTAATCAGCATTCAGATGATGATTTGTCCGACTTGTTTTATATTTAGATGCGTTTTTTGATGTATTTGTGGGAGAGGGTGAGTGTGACCTCTTACTCCTCCGCCATCTTGCCGCAGTCTGATCTCTCTTGATTCATCTTATTTGTAACTTACTGGGGTTCCTGGATCTAGATGTCTGCTTCTTTTCTCAGGTTAGGGAAATTTTCAGTCATTATTTCCTAAAAGGTTTTCTGCCTTTTCCTCTCTTCTCTCTCTGGCACTCTAGTAATGTGAATGTTTGCCTGTTTGATGTTATCCCATAAGTCCCTTAACCTATCTTTACTTTTTTTCATTCTTTTTTCTTTTTGTTATTCTTCTTGGGTGAGTTCATTGCCCTGTCTTTGAGGTCAGCAGTCCTTTCCTGTGTTTCATCTACTCTACTATTGAACCTCTCCTCTAGGATATTTTCAGTTCACTTATTGCGTCTTTAATTCTGTGACTTGTATTTATTACTTATATTGTCTAGGTCTTTGTTGAAATTCTCACTTTGTTCATCCATTGTTCTCACAGTTTTGATATTTTGAACTCCGTATTCTGAAAATAACCTATTTCCGCTTTAATAAGTTCTTTTTTCTGAGCTTTTTTTCCTTATCATTTTACTTGGTACATAGTTCTTTGTTCATTTCTATTGACACTCTGTTTTAGTTTCTATGCATAAGGAAAATAGCCACCACTTCTAGCCTTGAAGGTGTGGCCTCGTGTAGGAGATGAACCTTATCATTCAAACCTACCCTAGCTTTCATTGTTTCTCAAAACTTCATGATTGTCTCAGCATCCTATTTTATTTTTATTGTCTCCCAGTAGTTGAGGATTTACCAGTGTCACAAAGGGAAAGATCCCTGTCAGCAGCTTGATTCAGATTTATTAAAAGCCAGATTCTTAGGCAGCAGCTTTTAAAATATGCAGGGGTTTCCTGGTGGCCTAACGGTTAGTGATCCAGCATTATCACTGTTGTAGCTTGGGTCACTGCTGTGGAATGGGTTTGATCCCTGGCCCAGGAAACTCTACATGATGTGATTGTGGCCAAAAATAACAACATAAAAATAAATTATGTAAATATTTTAGAGTCCCTTGAGACCTCAAGCATAAATGCTCCTAACCATCAGAACCAGGTGATCTAGAGGTGTTCCATAGTGGCAACTGAAAAATGAGGGAGCAATATGATGCTACAGCTCCTTGCTTGTAAATATCGTTTCGTTGAAGCAATCAGAGGCAGAGTGAAAAAAATAATGTTCACTGGCTTCTGTCTCCTGAGCCGCCTCAGTAGACCTCTAGATATGTGTCAAACCAGAAGTCTGCTCCTCAGGCTGAATTTCAAGAAACGTAAAAAGTCCTCTTTCTCAGAGAGACTTGTGGTGTGTTTTGCTGTTCAGTTTTATGCTGTGTCCTGGGGGTGCTAACCAGCCAAAAACTACCTCTGTGAATGTTACAGTCCTATGGCAACCAGAAATATAAGCTTCACTGGCCACCAGATCTAGGCAATTAAGGGTCATCTCTCAAGTAACAGTCAGAAAATCTGGGGCACCAAATGCATTGTAAGGTCCTCATTATGTGAAGTGCAGCATAAAGATTGAGCCCACGCTCTGAAGTCTTTGAAAAGATTACAGTCAGCCCTTAGATGTGTATTTACTTAAAACCTGCCTTTCATGATGCACCTATGAAAATAAGCTAATAGGCCTCACTCACGTAAACACTGTGTACCTCAGTCTATTGCCTCTTGCTGTGCCTCTGTTGACTATAGTCCTGTGGGAACTGGTGAGCATAAGCCTGACCTTCAAAGGCAGGCAAATTAAAGTGTTCCTGGACATCAGCTGCAAAATTCAGAGTGTCAGATAGAGGTCCAAACTCCTTTCTTGGAAATACTGTCAAGATGAACAAGGTCAAGGGACAGCTCAAAGATGGTATATGCTGGCCTCCATCCCGAGAGAGTAGCCTTACAGCCTCTTAGATATGTTAAATTAAATGCCTGGTAATCAGGCTGATGCTTTAAAATAAGCAAATAAACCTCTTTCATAGAAATTGTGGTACTTTGTATCAGTTACCTCGCTGCTGGGCCCTGTAGCAGGTGAGTCTGGATTGACAGGCTCCTTAAAAACAGTTTCTTGTTTGTTATATCTTTGTGGGCCTCATAGACTTAGGCCCTATTGACTTTCAAAACTAGATGTTTTGTGGGCTCATCTTTCAGGTGAAAGTTTTAAGAGCTTGAGTGCCAGTTGTGGGGTTTGAATCTGTGCTTCTCAGGGGAAAGTTTCAAGGTTTGAATTCCCTTCTGATTGTGGGTTGTCCTATTAGGGGTAGGGTTTATTGTTAGATTGTGTCTCAGCCTCTTCTACTTGCTTTGATATGGGTGATTTTTGATCACTCGATATGTAAGAGTCACTGATATTTTTTTTTGGTTTTCTTCAGAGGAAATTGTTCCACATGCAGCTGTAGATTCAAAGTCTTCATAGGAAGAGATGAGTTTAGGATCTTTCTATGTTGCCATTTTTATCCAGAACCAAATAGCTAACATTTATTGCTGATTTAATGTATTAGGCATTATTCTATTGTTTAACAGTGTTGACTTATTCTAAACAACACATTGAAAGAGATATGGTGATTTTATTTTTTAGATTAAATTTTTTCAGATTACAAAACTAAGGTCAATCATTGTTTTATCTCCAGGGTTCTAAAATTTCACAATGATATTCCTAGGTGTGGGTTTATTCTCATTTATTGTGCTATGCCCTGTTCCCTCTTTTAAAATGGAGATTTCTGTCCTTCAAGTCTTAAGGAGTTTCTCAAATTACTTGTTTCTTTTCCTTCCTCTGTTGTCAGTTCACAAGCTCCCCAGGTGACATTCAAAACTGGCCCCCACATATGGGGGAAGAGACCAAAGAGGCAAACAGCTCCACATTCGTAGGTAACAGTTCTAAGAAGAAAGAGAAATTAATAGAATCCTTTCTCTTTTTTCAACAGCCACAACAAATAGATCTTCACTCAGTTGCCAGAATCTTAAAATCTATATAGGGGCTTTAACAGGGTTTAGTCATGTACACTATCTAGATGGTCTCAACAACATATAACTCTCTCAAGTTTGCCTCCTTGAAACAGCTCCTAGTGTGGGAATAATGGGCAGAGTATACATTCCAAGGACAGGGAAGGAGGACAAAGAGCCTTCAGTTTCCTGGGTCCAGCTCACAGGTCAGCTGGCTGTTATGTCTTCTCAGTGACCTCTTCTAGCACTCTACCCCTCATCTCATGACTGACTCTATATTATAATCTTACATACTCCTCTCTTTCACAGTGCGCCCTGAACAGTCAGCAAGGGCTCTTATTAGCTTGCAGTTGAGTCATTTGGCAGCAATCTGACTGTACTGGTGGCATATACCATAGCAACAGTATAGGCGTATGTATGAGCAAAAGCAGATAAAGATACTAATTCCACTGATAAGTAACAGTATTTTCCACCAAGAGCTCCATGCTACAGTAAGCCACTGATTTTTTTAAGTTCCCTAGATTAGGGTTGATCATTCAGGGTTTTCAGTTTTACCCTCATATTATTTAATAAATATGATACTTTACCACAATCAGGTATAAACGCATAACATTTTGTTTGAATAATAGCATAGGTACCTCCTTGGAGGGAGTAATAATGCCCAAGGGCATCCTATTTTGGAAGATAGCTTTTCTCATTAGAGACAGTTCAATGTCTCTAAGGATGGATTTTTTGGCTCTCATTTAAGGCTTGTTGGATTAGTAAGGGCTTCTGTGTATGCTGAATGTCCTCTAGGTCAACAGACGGGATAAAGATGGTGACCAAATGATTGTGAAACCTTAGAATGCATTCTGAGACTTAGTAAAGCATAGATTCTTCTGTCTTAGCACAGAAAGAATATAGTGAGGGACAGAGTGACAGGTAAGGAAAGTTGATCAGTAGGATGCTTGTGAGAGATACAAGTGGGCAGGGAAGGGGTTCCACAGCGAGAACTTAGTGGACTACAGTTTTATAATCAAAGGAAAAGTGAGGAGGGGTAGAAGACCACCTTATTCCTCATTCTTTGAGTCTTCCATCATTAACTTGTCCTATACATCTGGGCAAAGGGAAGTTTTTGACATTACATGGCCCAGCTGTAACTATCATGGTAGTATGGAGATAAGCAAAAAGGTAGTAATATATACTAAGTTATGGTCAATTATCACAGACTTTAGTATAATATTACATTTACCCTATATTTTTGCTCTTTGTACATGTAGAAAAATGTCCCTTCTTAAGGATCATTAACTTGCTGAGTTCAATAGGCAGGATGTAATCTCATTCCACTATTTTATTGTTTGGGGGCCTACCTGTTGCTTCTGTTGCATGGTTTTGTTACTAAGCAAGCACACTGGCTTGGTTGTTAAGCAAGCCTACTTTCTTGAGTGATCATTAACTTACAGGAGTCTCCCATACTTTTTCTCTACTTGCAATCTCCTAGTGGGATTAACTGTTTAACCACCTACTTTTTCCATTTACTCTGTCCCTATCAATTGTACCAGTAGAAAATGGAATGTTCCCTGTGACCCTGAGAAGAGGGAGTTTTTGGCAACTTCACTTACCATAGGTTGGGTTCTCCTGTGTGCTCATGGAAAACCCAGAGTGCAGCAGTCCAGCCACCTACATTAAAGCCATGGGCAAAGATTTGTGCCACACAACCACTGTGTCCCATTTATAGCTACCCAATATATACTTGGACAGTGCAATCAGTCACTGCCAAACCGATTGTTACTTTTCAGCTTAACAGAATAATGACACAGTTATTGCGATAACCATCCCATATCCCTGGCACTCTGTTTAGAGTGATTTTTCTGTCCCCAGCATATAGGTTCAAGTGTCACAAGAACCCATTCCCGATCTATGTGCAGTAATTCATGTCTCTGGCATTTTAGGAACCTATTAGTCATCAGTTTGATGGGCTGCCTATGTAGTTTGATTATCAGAAAACGAATGCTCATGCCCAGTGTTATTGATAATGAGTGCCATGGTCCATGTTCTGGGTCAGTGTTGGTAAGTGCCAGATGAATTAAGAGTACTAGTTCTAAATGTTCTTTCTTACTGTACTGCCCGAGTGCCTTCCAGTTCTTCCTGGAGTAATGGTACCCACTGTGGCATTCCTGACAAGCCAGAGAGTGGCAGCAGCTCACAGAACTCACCGGTTGAATTGATTTCTTTTCCAGGTATATGAGAAGGTCCCCTACAGGAAAGTATTTGCGTGCTATGGCCAGACACCACAGGAGCAGAAGTCTAAGGTCAAAAACACAGGTATTTGTTAGAAACTTGTATGGAAAAGTCTTCCCTTTGTATATGAATTATACTTGTGGTCTGATCCTTAGATATTAATGTGGCTATAGCTTTAGGAATTTGAATTGGTCCTGCATTTCATACATATTAGCCCAGAGAGGCAGCACTGTCAATTATGAGGAGATGGGCTGGGGGCAGGATATGGCAGACTAGGACTCCCACCTTCTCCCCTGCTTCAATTATGTATGCTTCGTTTGACATATAGTACATTTAAACAGGTCCGGCTCACAGCAGGGCAACAAGATTGCAGTGGAGATTGTGTAGTTCCCCCTCACCCAGTACTGAGAAGTAACTCATCCATCCCAGTGGCATATCCCACTGCAAATTCCAGTGGGTAACATCTTTCCCAAGAGCGATGGGGCTTCATATCTTCAGCATCATAGCACATTAATCCATGATAAGAATCAGGGAAACGGATGTTTCCCAAGATTTCCATAAGTGTATGGTTTTGGATATTTTGGCAAAAGTCCCTAGTCTGGCTTATGAGGCAGTAGACCCTAATGGTTGATCATTCAAAAGTATTAAAATCTTGGATAGTAATGTAGTCCACTCAGCCAACGTGATTTTACATATTAGTAATTTAATCTTCTACTGTAATATTCTGTGTTTTTTTTTAATACCAACTCTGCTGTTTAAGTGTTAGGAGGGGAGCTGGAAACTCCATTCAGTGTCATGTTCATTTGCCCAGTCTTACACATCGTGACATATAAAATGTGACTCCCCCCCCTTTACCACCACCTATTTAATGAGGGTATCTATATATGATACTCAGCTTCTTTAATCTCCTGATGGTGGCAGTCTTGTTTGCATAGCAACAGGGTTAAGTTTGGGTTAAGCCACACACACCAAACCACACACACACACACAAACCAAGGCATATCCAGAGCCTTCACTTAGAAGGAACGGGTGAATATAATCGATCAGCCAGTCCCTCACCATTTGGGAGCTATGGTGGAAGGCCCCAGACTCCTTTGGCTTTGGCCTTGGGCCTTGTTTCGAGTACATAGGACATGTTCTTGCTGCATTAACCAAATTACTATATTTCAAAGGCAATCATCATCCTTAGCAATATGCTGCCCCACCCAGGGACTATGGCGGCCACTCTTTTTTATGCACACAATCTGCTGTATCTAATGAAGGGTTGATTCCTAGGACTTGTACCCCAGCTAGGACATCAGCTTCCTAATTGCCAGGGATGCCAGTGCCTTATAAGCTGGAACATTGAAAACAGTGAGAATTGCCTCAGTTTCTTGCAGAGCGAATTAAAATATCTTTCTACATATCCTAACCGCATAAGGGCTTATCCATTATCATTTTTTTCTCAGCTTGCTACTGTCCAAGCCATAATATGAATCCCTTTAAAATGGCCCAATGGTCAGTATAAAGAGTTAATGTCCGGGACTCCTGAGTGGTCCTGGCCAAACCACTCTGAGTTCAACCTAGTGGCTATGCAGATTGTTTCTCTTTCCATCCAGATGGTGTCAGTGTTGAGCAGATTATGACTGCAGCCCCTGCTAGACCCATCTGTATGCCAGGGATCAGTGGGAGTTTACCCCTTTTCTACGAGCTACAAGAGTCACCACAGGAAGAAGGGTGGAGACATTTAGAGAATCTACATACATTACAGAGCCTAGTAGCCCCTACATTTCTAGAGACAGTGTGCTGGCAGTGTGCTCCTTTGCTACAAATGGGCATGCCATTTAGTCAAAGTGACAGTTTGATCTATGACAGGGGTTGGGTCACTGGAACATATTCTCAATCTGCCCACTGATAGGATGGAAAGTTCTCATCTTGATATAATCTTCCTTAAAGCTGTCTTGTCATATCTCATTCTACGTACATTTTCAAATTTAATATTCCAGTCAAAGCCTTGGTAATATAACCAGTTTTTCCAATTGTATCCTGATAGACAAGAAAGAGAACAGATTCTTAGTGAGTTTATGTGAATAACTATATCGTCATGAAAATAAGGTAGTCATTAAGAGTTTCTAAAGTCTGGATGCATCAGATAGGAAGAAAAAGGCAACTCATTTTTATTCACGAAGGTATAATGTTAGCAAATTTCTGATAAGTTAATTAGAAAAGAGAAAAAGGTTTTCTTTGGGAAAACAAACCATAAAAAAACCAACATTTTAAACAAAGTCATAAAAATTATAATTATCCTGATCAGTTCATTTACTTAAGTAATTAATTCTTGTTGATCTTACTCTTTTGTTAGTTTTATGAATATATCAGGTTTTCCATTAGTTCTGTGAACCTTTTTTTGCATTTTCAAAAGAATTTTATTAATTATATTTAAAATTTTTTCTTTAGTTAAATTGAGTTTTATTTTCTAGTAACTTTTTTTTAAGTTTTATTGATGTATAGATGCTTTACAAGGTTGTGATAATTTCTGCTCTACAACAAAGTGACATAATCATACATATATACATATCCATTCTCTCAGATTCTTTTTCCACATAGACTATCACAGAATATTGTGTAGAGTTCTCTGTGCTATACAGCAGGTCCCTGTTGGTTAATCATTCCATTTACCTCAGGGTGCATATGCCAATCCCAAACCTCTAGTCCATCCCTCCTACCCCCACCCCCACCATCCTATCCCCTTTTTCAAGTCTGTGGGTCTGTTTTTATTCTGCAAATAAGTTCATATGTATCCTTTTTTTTTTTTGAGATTCCACACGTAAGTGATATATGATGTTTGTCTTTCACTGTCTAACTTAACGTGATAGTTCCTAGGTCCATCCATGTTACAAATGACATTATTTCATTTTTTATGGCTGAGCAATATTCCATTGTATATATGTACCACATCTTTATCCATTCATCTGTCAATGGACATTTAGGTTGCTTCCATATCTTGGCCATCGTAAATAGTGCTGCAGTGAATATTGAGGTGCATGTATCTTTTTAAATTATGCCCAGGAGTGGGATTGCTATATCATATGGTATTTCTATTTTTAGTTTTAAAACAGTAGTCTATAGTGTTTTCCATAGTGATTGCACCAATCTACATTCCCACCAACAGTGTAAGAGTGTTCCCCTTTCTCCACATCCTCTCCAGCATTTATTGTTTGTAGACATTTTGATAATGGTCATTCTGGCTGGTCTATGGTCTACCTTGCAGTAGTTTTGATTTGCATTTCTGTAATAATTAATGATATTGAGCATCTTTTCGTGTATCTTTTGGCCCTCTGTATTCCTTGGAGAAATGTTTATTTAGATCTTTTGCCCTTTTTTGATTGGAGATATATATGGGGGGGGAAGGAGAGAGAGAGTGTGCTGTAGGAAGTGTTTATATATTTTGGAGATTAAACTCTTGCTAGCTGCTTCTTTTTCAGACTTATCCTCCCATTGTGTAGGTTGTCTTTTCATTTTGTTTATGGTTTCCTGTGCTGTGCAAATCTTTTAAGTTTAAACTAGGTCTTGCTCGTTTTTATTGTCATTACTCTAGGAGGTGGATCTGAGAAGATACTGGTACAGTTTATGGCAGAGAGTGTTTGGCCTATGTTTTCCTCTAAGAGTTTTATAGTATCTGGTGTTATATTTAGATCTTTAAGCCATTTTTGAGTTTATTTTTGATTATGGTGTTAGAGAGTGTTGTAATTACATTCTTTTGCATGTAGCTATCGAGTTTTCCCATTACCGCTTATTGGAGAGACTGTCTTTTCTACATACAATATTCTTGCCTCCTTTGTCATAGATTAATTAAGCATAGATTCTTGGGTTTATTTCTGAGTTTTCTAATCTGTTCCATTGATCTACTTTTCTGTTTTTGTGCCAGTACCATACTGTATTGATGGATGTAGCTTTGTAGTACAGTCTGAAGTCAGGGACCTGATTCCAGCAGCTCCATTTTTCTTTCTCATAATTGCTTTGTCTATTTGGGGTCTTTTGTGTTTCCATATGAATTAAAAAATGTTTTGATCTACTGTGACAAATGCCATTGGTAATTTGACAGGGATTGTGTTGAAACTGTAGATCACCTTGGGTAATATAATCATTTTGACAATACTGATTTTTCCAGTCCAAGAGCATGGTATATCTCTGCATATGTTTGTGTCATCCTTGATTTCTTTCATCAGTGTCTTATAGTTTTCAGAGTATAGGTCTTTTTTCTCTTCAGGTCAGTTTATTGGTAGGTATTTTATTCCTTTTGATGTGATGGTAAATGGGATTGTTTCCCTAGTTTCTCTTTCTAATGTTTCCTTTTTAGTAAATGGAAACAGAATCTCTGTGTATTTATTTTATATCCTCCAAATTTACCAAATTCATTGATGAGCTCTGTTTTCTGAGAGTATCTTTAGGATTTTCTATTCAGTTTAGCAGCATGACCGTAGTTATCAGAAACCTGTACTTGTCAGTTTTTTCCATGAATCTCCTTGAAGATAAAGCATTTTTGCAGAAACACTTTTGTAAAAGCATCAGAGGAACTCTCTGTAATTGCAAAAGTCTTGAAAATGGCCATGTATAAAGATCTGATAAGGAGTTCCTATCATGGCTCAGCAGTTAACGAACCCGACTTAGCATCCATGAGGATGCAGGTTAGATCCCTGGCCTCGCTCAGTGATTTAAGGATCTGGCATTGTTCTGGGCTGTGATGTAGGTCGCAGGTGTGTCTAGGATCCCACATTGCTGTGACTGTGGCATAGGCTGGCAGCTACAGCTCCAACTGGACCCCTAGCCTGGGAACCTCCATATGCCATGGGTGTGGCTATTAAAAAAAAGACAAAAAAACAAAACTAAACAAAACAAGATCTGATGAGAGTTTACTATAATGAAATCGACAATGAAATTTGGCTATTTCTGTGACATTGACTTTTAAATAATAACTACATTTATCAGTGGTAACATTACACTAATGTATATTGGATTTTTAGGAATTTCAGTCCTATATGAGTAATATATGACCATACAAATATAGCCTAAAGAAAGTTGAGCATCACTTCACATTTCTTACCATTTAATTTGTTAAATATGCCTAAGTAGTTTAATAGCTCTCTTTTATAGGGAGAGAAAACAAAGCTTTTGAGATGTCCCAGTGATCCTCTGGAAAATCCCAAATATATTTTGAGGTCAGGAGGATTTCATTTTTAATTTTGGAAAGTTTTAGTTTAAAATACTTCATTAAATAGGACCATAGGTCATTGTGAAAAAAGTTATACATGTAACCATAGTGACATACAAAGACTTGAAGATACATAATAGTACATAGTTTAAAAAAACCTAGCTTTTTTAATAGAGAAGACTCAGTATTCTTAAAAAATCAGAGATCTGATAAGGAAGACATGAGGCACAGGAAATTACTTTGATAAAATCTAGAATCTTTCTTTTCTAGGTAGAGTACTTTAAAGGTAAAGAACAGGCTCTTTCAATCTTATCAAACAGTACAGCAGTCCAAAGATTTTTTTTGGCAGGTTAAAAATTTGTTTTAGTTTTACATTGATATACAAGCTTTTTTTTTTAATTTAAGCCAATTAAGTGGAGCTGTTTCACAAATTAATTTTCATAACACCATCCAGAGGGAGAAAAATATCACATTTACATAGCATATATCCATAGACATACATATGCAAGCAGCAGACACAACAGAAACTCTATTTTTTCATTTCAAAATTTTAGCCATGAATCAGAACAATACAGAATTTTGTAGTTTATAAATAACTGTTGAATATGAATTTTGTCTCTGACATATATTACAAGTTAAAATTACGCACTCAAATAGCTAAAGCTTTTTGTGAAGAAGACTTTAAGACTTGCCTTTGTCCTGGACAAGTAATCTTACAGAATCTGTGGACTAGATTTTCAGCAAGGGAAGCATCTAGAGCAGTCTGTATTTTTAAAAGCCTCTGTTTTTTTCCTTTTTTTCTTTAGTCTCAAATGACAGAGGGCAGTATTTTAGTTCTCTCTGTGGTGCTTGCATTTCTAAGTTGTGGTAAGATTTAGATATTTATGAAACAGAGAAAGTAAGTTTTTCTTCTAGGAGTTGTGGTTTAAGTTTCTCTATTATCAAAATCTAGGATATCTAGGGAGTTTCAGTTGTGGCTTAGCAGTAACAAACCTAACCAATATCCATGAATACATGAGTTCAATCCCTGGTCTCTCTCAGTGGTTTAAGGATCCAGCATTAATGTGAGCTGAGGTATAGGTTGCAGATGATCCCACATTGCTGGGGCTGTAGTGTAGGTCACTGACTACAGCTCTGACTCAACTTCTAGCCTGGCAAGTTCCATAGGATGTGGATGTGGCCCTAAAAAGTTATGACTTGTAATTTTAAATTTTCTGAAGATTAAATGGAATTGTTTTGATGGAATTATACACATTTTTTTCTTCTATCAATTTCCCCCATTTTACTGGAGTTTAATTATTTTATAAGCAATAGTTAACTTTCTATAGAGAGTCAGAAGTTTCCTGGTATTCCAGAATCCTCATTCATGGGAAGCCATAGATGCTTGGTTGGAGAAGGAAAAGAATGATTTTCAAGTCAAGTCTGCCAAACCACAACTGCAGCAGTATTCCAAATCTTGCTATCTGTGTTTCTAAATAACAGCTTTATTGATATATAATTCACATTCCATAAAACTTACCCTTTTACAGTTTATAATTTACAGCTTTTATTATAATCATAGGTGTACAACCATCACCAATATCTGAGTTTGGAATATTTTCATCATTCTAAAGACAACCGCCTACCCATTAAAGGTAAATTTTTGTTCTCCCTCTGCCATCACATTCACCCATTGTATATCGGTATGGATTTGCCTATTATGAACATTTAAATGGGATCATACACTATCTTCCACTATAGAGGACACCGAAGACAGTGGGATCACTTGGGTGTTGCTTGATCCATTTAATTCAAAAAACCCAGAACAGTGCCTGGGAAATGTTAGTTTTGAATATTTGTTGGATGAATGAGAAACAGTGAATAAGTTCATAAGAGATCTTGTGTGGACGGCATAACTATAAGTTCTAGAAAGTCTGATATGTTTGTAAGATCAATTTTTCACTTCAGAAACTCAGAAATATCAAAATTACCACTATTAAATCATAGCATCAGCCACTTGTTCTGCATTATCTGTCCCTAGGGTGTGGGTCACATGTTTCTAGTCAGTCATCTCCATGGCAGCAGCACAGGCAGACAGCAAAAGGTAATGTGTCTGTGCCAGGGGTCTCGTGATTTCAACACTATATATGATATACAATATATATACAAAATATACTTATATATATTATATATGATCTATTATATGACATTATGTATTATGTTTATATATATTAATATATATTTCATATATGACATTACATTTTTATTATTTAATGTATTGCCTTAATTATCTTATATATAATTAATATAAAATTATATATATTAGTACATATTAATATATTTCATATATTATATATGATTATAACAATATATATTACCCGATATATAAAATATGAATAATTATATAGAAATATATATGTATTACATAAATATGTATATTTTAGATTTATTATATATATTAATGCATAATATATTTTATACATATTACCATGTATTATATATTCTATATTATATATAATCATCTATATCATATACTATATATTGTATATTCTATATTATATAGTATAATGTTATATATTTATAAATGTTAATATATAATTAATAGATAATGTAGTTATATATATAATATACATAATAGACACAATATTTAAAATATATTATGATGAAAATTCTATGTACAATTACATATATCTTAAAGGAATAATTACCATATTTAATAATCAATACTTAGCAATAAACAATTATATGCAAATATGCTTATATTTAAATGTGTTAATTACAATCACATTTAACGCACATTTAATGTATTTAAATATATGCATAATAAGGACAGAAATGCATATGCGCATATATTTAAATATACACATAATATACGCATATATTTAAATATGCATATGTGCATAAAATATGCATATATTTAGGTGTGTGCATAATGTGGGAAATATGCTAATTATGTAAATGTTCATTTTGTGCATTTTAACAATGCATATATAATTACATAATATGCAAAAGGAGATCATTGTAATCCTGTTTAAAATGCATATATTCAAATATATGCATATATTAATGTGCATTATCAATGTTAATACAAGCATATTAAAATGTTCACGTGTCAAGGGCACGTTGATTATATGCTCAAATAAGCATATATTTAAATCTCTTTAAATATGTGGCATGCACTTGTATGCATATATGCAAATGTATGATATGCTAATTTTATAATATATTTAAATGTGCACATATATAAATATGCTAATTTTTTACAATATAAACATACTGCTTATAATACATATATGTAATATATATGCTTATATGTGCATATTCAAATAATTGCATATTATGCATATTTAATTGTACAATAGGGAAAATGCAAAAATTACAACCATATATCTCAATATGTATACATTTAAATATGCATATATTGGGAAATATGCATATATTTAAATATATGTTTATTGATTTTATATTTAAATATGCATATATTCAAATATATGCATATTTAAATATATGCATTCTGTGCGATACATACTTATTCATACTTAAATTGGCGTATATCTGAATATGTATATGATATACGTATATATATGAATATATTTAAATAATGTGCTATACATATATTGATGTATAAAACATTATACATAATTATATATGCATGGTATGCATGTTACTAATACATGCATGCATATATTAATATATGCATGCATTAATATGCATAGATCGATGTTAATATATGCGTGTTATTAAAACGTTCATGTATCGATTACATATGTAAATATGTATATTTAAATTTACATAT
>PVHT020000256.1:6581739-6596895 GCA_004024745.2 Catagonus wagneri
ACCAGGAGAAATTTTGAGCCACAGATAAAGCCTTGGTAAATTTTTTAAAATTAAATTATATCAAGCATTTCTGACTATAATGCTATGAGACTAGAAATCAAGTATAAGAAAAAGCCAGCAAAACCACAAACTCCTAGAAGCTAAATAATACACTCCTAAACAAACAGTGGATAATTTAAGAAATCAAAGAGGAAATAAAAAATATTTAGAGACAAATGGCAATGAAGATATGACAATACAAAACCTATGGGACACAGCAAAAGCAGTTCTGAGAGGGAAATCTATAGCAGTACAGTCTTAGGAAACGAAAAACCTCAAATAAACAACCTAACTTTGCAACTAAAGCAACTAGAGAAAAAACAAAACCCATAGTGAGTATAAGGAAAGAAATCATAAAGATCATAACAGAAATGGATGAAATAGAAATAAAACAATGGAGTTCCTGTCATGGCTCAGTGGAAACAAATAGGACTAGAAACCATGAGGTTGCTGGTTCAATACCTAGCCTCACTCAGTGGGTTAAGGATCTGGCATTGCTGTGAGCTATGGTGTAGGTAACAGATGTGGCTAAGATTTGGCATTGCTGTGGCTCTGGCATAGGCCAGCAGCAACAGCTCCAATTAGACCCCTAGCCTTGGAACCTCCATATGCCATGGATGTAGCCCTGAAATGACAAAAGGACAAAAAAAGTAAAACAATAGAAAAGATCAATGAAACTAAAAACTAGTTCTTTGAAAAGATCGACAAAATTGGTAAACACTTAGACACCTCAAGAAAAAAGGGAGGACTCAGACTAATAAAATTAGAAATAAAAAAGAGACGTTACTATGGACATCACAAAAATTCAAAAGATCACAGGAGATTACTGTAAGTATGTGTCAATAAAATGGCCAACCTAGAAGAAAAGGACAGATGGTACAACAAAGAAAATATGAATAGACCAATTGCAAGTACTGAAATTGAAACTGATTTTAAAAATTTCAAAAAAAATGTCAGGACCTGAAGGCTTCACAAGTGAATTTCATCAAACATTCAAAGGAAAGTTAACACCTATCCTTCTGAAACTATTCCAAAAAATTGCAGAGGAAGGAACACTTCCAAACTCATTCTATGAGGCCACCTTCACCCTGATACCAAAACCAGACAAAGATACCACAAAAATTAATAGGCCAGTATCACTGATGAATATAAATGTGAAAATACTCAACAAAATAGTAGCAAACTGAAACCAGCTGTATATTAAAATGATCATACACCGTGATCAACTGGAATTTATCCCTATGATGCAAGTATTCTTCAATCTGAAAATCAGTCAATGTGATACCCACATCAACAAATAGAAGAATAAAAGCCATATGATCATCTTAATGAAGAAAATCTTTTGACAAAATTCAAAACCCATTTCTGATAAAAATTCTTCCAATAGTGGGTATAGAGGGAAATTACCTCAACATAATAAAAAGCCATATACAACAAACCACAGCTAACATCATTCTCAGTGGTGAAAAGCTGAAAGTATTTCTGCTAAGGTTAGGAAGAAGACAAGGATGTGCACTCTCATCACTGTTATTCAACAGATTTGGAAGTCTTATCCATGGCAATCATAGAATAAAAAGAAACAAAAGGAATTCAAATTGGAAAATAAGAAAAACTCTCACCGTTTGCAGATGGCATGATACTATACATAGAAAACCTTAAAGATGCTACCAGAAGACTGTTCGAGCTTATCAATGAATTCAGTAAAATTGTAGGATACAAAGTTAATACACAGGAATGCATTGCATTTCTATATACTAACAATGAAAAAGCAGAAAACAAAATTAGGGAAACAATATCATTTTCTATCTCCCCACATAGAATAAAATACCTAGGAAAAAACCTACCTAAGAAAGGAAAAACTTGTAATCTAAAAACTGTAATATACTGATGAAGGAAATCAAAGATGATAGAAATAAATGGAAAGGTATACTACTCTCTTGGACTGGAGGAATCAATGACTATACTATGCAAGGCAATCTACAGATTCAATGGAATTCCTATCAGTTTATGAATGACACACTTCATAAAGCTAGAAAAAAATTTAAATTTGTACAGAAACATGAAAGACCCTGAATAGCAAAAGCAATATTGAAAAAAAAATGGAACTGGTAGAATCAGGCTATTGGACTTCATGCTGTACTACAAAGCTTCAGTCATCAAAACAGTATGGTACTGACACAAAACCAGAATTAACCGTGGAACAGCATAGAAAGTCTGGAAGCTATGATCAATTAATCTACAACAAAGGAGGCAAGAACGTACTGTGGAGGAAAGGCAGTCTTTTCAATAAATGATGCTGGGAAAACTGGGCAGCTACATATAAAAGAAAGAAATTTGGACATTTGCTAACACCATACACAAAAATTAACTCAAAATGGATGAAAGACCTAAATGTAAGGTTGGATACCATAAAACTCTTAGACGAAAACATAGGCAGAACATTCTTTGATGTAAATTTTAGCAATATCTTGTTTGATCCACCTCCTAGAATAATGAAAACTAAAACAAAAATAAACAAATGTGATTTAATGAAACTTAAAAGCTTTTGCACAGCAAAGAAAACCATAAAGAAAATGAAAAGACGACCCACAGAAAGGGAGAAAATATTTGCAAATATAGTGATTAACCAGGGATTAATCTCCAAAATATACAAATATCTCATGGAGCCTTATGTCAAAAAACTAATTGAAAAAATGATGAGATCTAAATAGACATTTCTCCAAAGAAGACAGAGAGATGGCTAAAAAGCAAATGAAAAAATGATCAATATCACTAATTATCAAAGAAATGCAAATCAAAAGGACTACTAGGTATCACCTCATACCACTCAGAATGGCCATCAAAAAGTATACAAAAATGCTGGAGAGGATGTGGAAAAAAGGGAAACTTCCTACACTATTGGTGGAAATGTACTTTGGTGCAACTACTATCTATGGAGGAAGGTATGGAGGTTCATGAAATATAACCATATGATCCAGCAATCCCACTCCTGGGTATCTATTCAGAGAAAACAATAATTCAAGAAGATACATGCACCCCAATGGTCACTGCAGCACTATTTAAAATAGCCAAGACATGGAAACAACCCACATGTCCATTAACAAAGGAATGCATAAAGAATATGTGGTATACATATACAGTGGAATATTATTCACAGCTATAATAAACAAAGAAATGATGCCTTTTGCAGCAACACAAATGGACCCAGAGATTATCATACTGAGTGAAGTAATTCAGACAGAGAAAGACAAATCTATAATGTCACTTATATGTGGAATCCAATAAAAATTATCAAAATATACAAAACAGAAACAAACCCACAGGTTTCAAAACTATTATTATGGTTACCGTAGGTGAAATCGTTGGGGAGGAGGGAAGAATGGGAAGGTGGGAATAACATATTCACACTACTGTATAAAATAGATAATTAACAAGAACCTACTCTATTGCACAGCAAAATCTACTCAATAATTTGTAATAACCTTTATGGGAATAAAAAATGGATATATTCTTGTGAATGACTGATTCACTTTGCTGTACAGCTGAAACTAAAACAAAATTGTAAATCAACTATACTGTAATTAAACTCAACTGATTTTTATTTATATGAATTTTCTATTATGTCTCTTATTACTTATTCTAACCAAATTTTTATAATTTAAAATATTAATATTCCTTCACTGACCATCTGTCTCTGCAATTTTTTATATTTTCCATATTTTAGTCTTTTAGTCCATATTAAGTAAGACTTCAGATTTTCCAAACTTTACATGTTTCAGTATCTAGTGATCTTTGTCCAAAACAGTTTCATTTGAATTACTTATTTTTGTATTTTCTAAAAAATTTTCTTCTTCTCTGATTGACATAGTAGGCTTTTATTTTATTTGTCAAATATCCCTGAGGCATATTCTGGAAGAATAAATAAAGCACAGGTAATGGTAACTGATTCTATAAAGGAGAACTTGGACCTGAGCATAGCAAGTTGAATTTTTACTGTGCATTTGTATTTAATTTTTTAAATTTAGCCAACAAATATCTCTCTGAAAATACTAATTTATTTTGTCCCTTGATTTTTCTCTTTCAGTCCTAGCGTCAGCTATTTGATTGTTCATCTTGGTCACACTCTTTTAGGCTTCTTGAATATGGGTAAAACTTGTAATTTGCTTTGATCAATAAAATATAGCATATTTACTGATATGCCAATTCCAACCTAGCCATCAAGAGTCATTGCAAGTTTTTGCTCACTCTTTTGGAGGCTGGGCCAGTTGCCATATAAACATCTGGGATAGCCTGACTGAGGATAAGTAATCAAAAGGAACAAAGACAAGCCATCCTAAGCTAGGCTATTCTCATTCATTCACCTCTCAATTGACCTAGCAACTAACTGTAGATACAAGAATAAGCCCACCCGAGGACCAGAAAAACCATCCAGCTGAGCCTATCTCAAATTTTTAATGCACATAATCATGATGTAAATAAATGGTGGCACTTTTAAGCTACAAAGTTTTGGGATAGTTTGTTATGCAACCATATCTGATTGATACACTCTTCCCACCCATCCCCAAATGCCAGAATAAAGAGACTTATTATTAATGTCTATGGAAAGAACATTAGACTCCAGCAGAAAATGTTTTAATTTTCTTTAGAAATTAATTTTCCTCCCACACTGCCTATCACACACTAGGAAGGAGCAGGAGGTGCATTTTGTCAATTTACCACCTCATTTTTTTGCTCTGTTCCTCATTCATTTTTCACTCCTGCTTTTTCTGTTTACTGACACTAATTTGGTAACCACTGGAGAGATTAGTCCCTATGTCCACTGCAGCCTGGTTCTTGCAAATTCACAGAGAGGCCCCTCTGTTCTTCACTTTATTAGGCATTTACCTCCTTTTGTATTTTTACTTAATGTTTATTGGAAAATATGCATAGAGGGTAAAATATTTGTGTACAGCTAAAGAATAATGTTAAAATTAAAATTCATGAATATATTATCCAAGTAAAGAAATAAAATATTCCAAGTAATTCAGAATCTCACTATGTGCCTCTTCAATTTATACTCCTCTCATCCCCAGATAAAACCACCAACATGATTTTAATTCCTTATGTTTACTTAGAGTTTTACTAACAATGTAAGAATCTCCAGGCAATGTGTTGTTTAGGTTGTTTTTGTTATTGTTGTTTCTATTGTTGTTTTTAAGAATAGAAATCATGAACCCAGGTGTGTAAGGAAAGGACAATATTGCACCATCAGATAAAAGCTCCTGGGAGACATATAAACTGAATAGTTTCTATGTCATTGTAAAATTTCAACTTCACTAAAATTTTGTATATTTGAAAGTTGCTAAGAGAATAGATCTTAAAATTTCTCATCACAATAGAAAAAAGTTCTGTAACTAAGTATAGTAATAGATGTTAATTAGACCCATTGTGATTATCACTTCACAATGTATACAAATATCAAGTAAGTATGTTGTACACCTGAAAATAATATAATATGTGTCAACTAAACCTTAATTTTTTTTCAGCTTTACCTAGGGTTCAACAGTCATTTCTGAGGAATGCAAGACATGAGTGACTCCTGAGAATCACTGGGTTTCTGCATTTGGGTTATCTGGCAGAACTACAATGTGAACTAGATATTAGACATCAGGTATAAGGATAGTTGAAATGAATGGATTTCTCTATTTCTTCTTCCAGGCTCATCATGTTACCACCAACCCCCAAGATAAGTTTAGGATGGAATACTTCTTTTGGGTAAAATGAGTGTCATCTTGTCAAATAATCCAGGCAGTTAAGACATGAGGGGAGAGTAGAAATCCATTAGCACCAGTCAAAATATTGCCAAATACATATTAAAAGGGGAGTTGTGATAATCTGACCTTTTGTCTTTAGTTTAAAAACATAATACAATGGGAACTGGGATATTAATAATGACAGCCCTTCAGGCCAGACCTCTCTCACAAACTCCTGATTCGTATTCTTCTTGACATTTCTACTTAGATTTCTAATGGAAAGCTTAAATTCAAATATACAATATAAATTTCTAAACTCACTTTCCCACATCACACCCAAATCTTCTTCAAATGTAGCTTTCTACATTTCAGTTGATAGTACCCTCTTCTTTCCACATTCTCTCACCAAATCTTTGAACTCATGCTTAAATTTTCTCTCACATGCCACATCCAATTCATTAGGAAATCCTCTTGGCTCTGCCTTCAAAAAATACCAGAATCAAACAAATTTTACCATCTTCATTGCCACCATCTTGGTCCAAGACATGATCTCGCTTACCTGGATTATGGAGACTAATTGGCCCCTGGTTTTACCCTTGTTCCCTGTACCTTATTTTCAACAATCTACATTGGACCAGGATGACCCAACAGATGGACATGTTTATTCCTTTTCTCACCAGCTGCATACTGAGCCTCTACTATGTATCAGACCCTCTGATAGGCACTTGGCATACATCAGTGAATAAAGCAGTCAGAGTTTTGTGTGCCCCTCATGGGGCTTGTGTTTTATCACGTGTGGAAATAAAATAAATAATAAACATTAAGCATGTAAATTATGTAATGTGTGGTCCTTTTAAAATTTAATTCTGATCATGTGATTTCTATGCCCAGAAGCTTCCAAAGTTTCACCGTTTTACACAGGCTAAAAGCCAAAGTCTTTTTTTTTTACTTCAATTCTTATTTTTTTTTTTTTTTTTTGCTTTTTAGGGCCACACCCACAGCACGTGGAAGTTCCCAATCTAGAGTTCTAATCAGTATACAGCTGCCGGCCTATGCAACAGCAACGCAGGATCTGAGCCACATCTGCGACCTGCACCACAGCTCACAGCAATGCCAGATCCTTAACCCACTGAGCAAGGCCAGGGATCAAACCTGCATTGTCATGGCAACTAGTCGGGTTAGTTAACCACTTGAGCCTTGAAGGGAACTCCAAAGCCAAAGTCTTTACAGTGGCTCACGACGTCTCTTCCTTTGATTCTCTGACATTCTCAGGATGTATAACAACTCATATTTTAAAAGTCATAATGACCTTTTTGCAGTTCCTTGAATGTACCAGTCTAAATTCTCCATCTTAATGCATTGCTCTGGCTTTTTTGTCAGCCAATATAATTTGCCCCAAACATCTGCTTGGTCAAATCCTCATTTCCTTCAAGTCATTACTCAGATTTGACTTTCTCAATGAGGGCTAGCCCAGACAACTATACTTAATATTAAACCTGATGCTACTTCTTAACCCTGACATTTAATCTCTTTAGACAGCCCTGCTATTTTGTTATTCCAGAGTATCAAACACCAAAAAATAATTTACCTGCTTACTATTCATTGTTGTCCTTTTCCTAAAATAGTACACAAGCACTAGAAGGAGCACACAGATCTTTGCTTTGTTCATTGATATATGCCAAGTGCCTAGCAGAGTACATAGTAGAGGCTCAATTATAAATAAAATGAATGAACATGTCCAACTAGTGAATTCCCCTTCCTCAATGTGGACTGGTTGCTCTCTGTGTCTGATATACAACTATACATGTGCGATCTCAGGATCACCTTGAAAATTCCTTTTGCCTTTTTCCTGTTATTGAAACAGAAATAACAAGGCCTTCGCCTACTAATGGTGGGACACTAGCCCTGAAAAATTCTAGGCACCACCCTCCCTTAGGAAATAAGAAAAACCTAAAATAAATGATCTAAATTTACACTTAAAGGAAGTAAAAAAAAAAACTCAAAGTTATTGGGAGAAAATAAAGATCAGAGCAGAAATAAATGATTCTGAGCATATTCTATGAGGCCACATTACCCTGATACCAAAACCTGACAGAGTTATTTTTTAACAAAGGCCAAAATTCCTGATGAATACAGAGGTGAAAATCCTCAACCAAATATTAGAAAGCCTAATTCAACAATATATTAAAAGGATCATATATCATGATCAAGTGGGATTTATCCCAGGGATGCAATGACAGTTCAATATATACAAATCAATCAACATTATATACCACATTGACAAATCAAAGAAGAAATCATATCATTCCAGTAGAGACAGAAAATTCTTTTAGTTTTGATAAAATTCAACATCCATTTATGATTTTAAAAAGTCTCAGCATTCCCGTTGTGGCTCAGTGGATTATGAGCCCAATTAATATCCATTAGGATGCAAGTTTGATCCCTGGCCTTACTCAGTGGGTTAAGGATTTCACATTGCCATGAGCCATGGTGTAGGTGACAGACACGGCTCAGATCCCACATTGCTGTGCTTGTGGTGTAGGCCAGCAGCTAGCGCTCCGATTTGACCACTAGCCTAGGGATTTTCATATGTCACTGGTGTGGCTCTAAAAAAAAAAAAATCTCAACAAAATCACTGTAGAGGGAATATACCTCAATATAATAAAGTCTATATATGACAAGCTCATAGCTAACATCCTACTCAGTGATGAAAAACAAAGTTTTTCCTCTAAGATCTGGAACAAGACAAACATCGCTACTCCTATTGTACTCATGCACTGGAAGAATTAATATTGTTAAAACAACTATAATACCAAAGGCAATTTAAAGATTCAGTACAATTCTGATGAAAACACCAATGCCATTTTAATGGAACTAATTTCTTTCTAGAACCTCTATTATTCATATTTTAGACTTTCTAGATTGATTTCTGTTGTTCTTATCTTGTATGCCCAATCTCCCATCTGTTGGTATTTTTCTTCTCATTTCTTAAAGCTATCCTTAATCTTCCAAAATTTTATTTATTCATTTCTGTTATGGTTTAACAAGACCATAACATGAGCTCTCCATGAGATCTTTTTGTTCTCCGAATTTTTCTTTTTCCATTATTTTCTTGTTATATGCATGCAATATCTTATCTGACTACAGGAATACCTTAAAGATATTGCAAGTTTTCTTCTAGACAACTGCAATAAAGTGAGTATCACAGTAAAGCCAGTCATACAAACGTTTTGGTTTCCTAGTAAATATAAAAGTTATATTTACACTCTACTGTAGTCTACTAAGTGTGCAATAGCATTGTGTATAAAAAATGCACACACTTCAATTATTTTTTTATTGCTGAAAATTCCTAACCATCATCTAAGCCTTCAGTGAGTCAAGGTAGTAACACTAAAGATCACTGATCACAGATCATCATAACAAATATAGTTTGAAATATTGTGACAATTACCAAAATGTGACACAGAGACATCAAGTTAGCAAATTCTGTTTGGAGAAATAAGACCAAAAGTCTTGGTCAATGCAGGGTTGCTGCAATCTTCAATTATTAAAACACACACACACACACACACACACACACACACACACACACAAAGGAGAATCACAATAAAGTAAAATGAAGTAAAATTAGGTATGCTATATTTCTTAGTTGTTTTTCTTCCTACTAAATTTTTTCTTCCAAATTGCTACTTGTGCTTTTTTTTTTTCTGTTCATTTTTGGCTGCCCTGCAGCATATGGATCTCCCAGACCAGGGATCAGATCCGAGCAGCAGTGACATCCTAAGCCACAGCTGTGGCCATGCTGGATCCCTAACCCACTGTGCCAGGCCAGGGATTGAACCTGCGACCCAGTGTTCCCAAGATGTGGCCAATCCCATTGCACCACAGCAGGAACTCCCCAAATTGCTTCTTTCATTGGTTTGTTTGGTTTAATTTTTATCTTTTATGTTATAGGCCTTTCCTAAGTATCTGGTATTCCTTGACAACTTGAATATTATGAAGAGAGTAAGACTAAAATGTTGCTTGGAATCACCAAGCACATGGCTGTGGTTTTTAGAATTGGAGTGTTACTGTAAAGTTGGGGGGGGCAGTATTTGTGGGGAAAAACTCCAATGTTAACGCTATTAAATCTTTTCTTCTTGATGTGGTCAAATGCCCAAGAGAAGAGTCTTCTATCTTCTATCTCCTTCCTGTGGGTAAGAATTTGGCTCCCAGCTTTGGGGAGTAAAATAAATAGTATCTCTGTATTCAGCATTGATTTTGCTTGAGGTCACTCAATTCTTCCTTTTCTGAATGATATCATTTCTCTCAATTTAGATACCCTCACTTTAACTCTCTCCCAAGAATAAACTTTCACATTTCTACCAGGGTAGATCAAAGGCAATTTCCCAGCAGAGTGTAGTGGGTACAGGAATTTAGATGTTCCAGAAAGAGAACAGAAAAACAATGAGTGAAATCTTTAAAAAACTATTTAAGAAGACTACTTCCAGAATTAAAATATATGAATTGTCAGAGTGAAAGGCTCCACTTAAAGTCTAGAGAAGTAGATGAAAATATATTCATGCCAAGCCTTATAAACAGCTTTCATTCAGGCCTCTTTATTTCAGAGCCCAAATCCATCTCTAGCCTCAGAGGTGCCTGATACTTTGCTGTGCCTTTTGAAGATTCTGCAGTATACTTTTGATTGGTTCTCAGTTATCATCATAGTTAATATGGTTTGGGGATTTTTGGCATGTGTCTGCTAAATCACGTATTAGTTATATATCTGCATTTTCACATCCCACAATTTACTATACTTTTCTCCTTTACTGTTACTCCCTTTATTGTCAGTTTAAACCTTTTTTTTTTTTTTTGTCTTTTTAGGGCCTCATCCATGGCACATGGAGTTTCCCAGGCTAGGGGTCTAATCGGAGTTGTAGCCGCAGGCCTATGGCACAGCTATAGCGGGATCCGAGCTATGTCTGCAACCTACACCACAGCTCACGGCAACACAGGATCCCTAATCCACTGACCGAGGCCAGGGATTGAACATGCATCCTCATGGATACTAGTCAGATTCATTTCTGCTGAGCCAGGATGGAAACTCCAGTTTCAGTCTCTTAAAAATTAATTTTAGTAGCATTAATAAAGTTTTAGGAAGAATGCAATTAAAATTAAATGCATGTGTTCAAACTGGCATCCTAATCTGAAGCATCTCGTTCATTTTTTTTGTCCTTCAAATGGAGATGTGTAGAGTTAGGGGGAAGAGAATTGGGTTAATCATGAGCTTAAACTGCCATCTTGAACACAATCAAACATCTAAACTTTAAATTATAATTTTAAATATTTTGAACTAAAAGTCATTTTTAAATTTGTTATGTAAATGCTAAGTGCTATGAAAAAGATATTGAAATACATAATTATATAATATTAGAGATAATTTAGTCACAAATACTTTTAAATGTTTACATGAATCCCTATTTCTTACCATTTCTAGCTATTATTCTTAGCATTTGGTGCCATCGTGAGCTCTTTAAAATAAATAGAAAATGATCAATTATCCCCCTGTTGTAATATTACTCAGAATGTATTTCAGAGTTAAAGGTGAACCATTCAAGACTGATGAATATACTGAATCATTTTTTAAGTATCTTGGTAGAAATCACTTACATACCTGAACTCCTTTAAGTCAACGGGAACAATAATACGGTGCTCGACAATCTATTCTTTTATAGAAAATTTTCTCACTTTGAATTATCATTTGAACTTAAAATTTAATTTTAGAATTATAAGATTTATAAAACTTGTTTTTTTCTGACTCTACAGATAAATATAAAAGGAAAAATTGCATTAACCCAGTAACTATAGTTTAAATTTTACATGTGGCCCTGCATAGAATTACAGTCATATTTTAGGTGCTTAGTATAGAACTCATTGATTCAGCAGCAAAATTCATTTGAAAAATCTAAACAAATACTGCTTCTAAATTGTGTACCTTCTAAAATGAAGCACATAAACGTAAGCAGTAAAAAATACTCAGTTCTGCTATTGTAAAGACCACTAACACTTTTTGTTACAAATTATTAAACTGTATCCTTTTGGCAACTGATACAAATCATTTCATTTATATTTTTACCCTCAATAATCAATCTTTGATTTATTTGTGTCAATCAACAGATTTTCTTTATTTTAGTGATACTGCTTTTTTAAAAAAACGGATGAAAAGAAGGCCAAAATGTTCTGCTTACAACAAACGAAGGCTTTTATCTCTGCCTGAAGGAATGTCTTACTTCTATAACTGCTATTAAATCACAGTACAGTTGAGTACTGACCTTATTGGAACCTAAAACTAGTTTTCAGGATTATTTTTATTCTCTTAAAAATAGCTGGAATTCACATAAAGACATAATGATAGGCAATTTATCTTACAAATCAATAGCAAAAGTATTTCTCATAGACTGAAACAATAGAGTATTTAACTTATTCAGGAATTAAATAAAGTGTAGTAGTTAAGAGGGCAGACTCTGAAGTCACGTATTCAGAAATTATTTACTGTGATGGGCCTGCTGCATACAATGGTGACCTCAAAGATTTTCTAGTCTGCAAAGTTCAAAAATGGTGGCCTGTGCACCACTGTGTTGTCTAGTTTTTCTTGCTATTCTTGTTTGATTTAAACTTGAATGCTTTTTGACACTGATTTTTGACCTCTGGTTTGACACTTGACATTAGACATTGATATATATGATATTTATACCTGTAACTGGTATTTCACTCAAAGTAAATCATTTACTATAACCCATGCTCCCTCAGACAGTACATCAGACTGTAAAGAAGTTTTCTAACTAATCATGACTGAAACAAATGAAAAGTACTTACGTAGTGTCTGGTTTATAGTGAGACTTGTCTAAGAGACAAATGATTTTATTTTACCCTGACATCATTCCTTTTAAATAGAGAAGGGAGGACTTCAAACTTACTCTTAAACAAGACAAATCACAAGGCACAGAGAGAGAATAAATGGATTTGAGTATGCTTGAAAAATAGTAGAACCTCATCTTCACAAGCATTATGTTTCAGATCGTGCTGTCTCCATCGAGGGAATAAAAATGATTTTGACTTTAGAATGCAAAGATGCAGCTGTAACCTAACACAAATTAATTCACTGGATAAGTATTTATTTAAGTTTTACAATGGGCCAAATGCAGCCTAAGAAGCTTGGTACATAAGAAGCTTAGCACATAAGGGTTAACAATTTAAGTCCCTGTTCTTGTAGAGCTCATAATTTTTTTAGTGAAAAGGAATAGAAATAACCAAATGTATTCATGCATGAAAACATTAATTTCAGAGCTATGAAGAAACGAAAACGTGATGTAATACAGAATGGCTGGCAAACAAGCAATGTAAGCAAGATGGCTGAGTAGTAAACACTGGACCTTCCTTCTTCCCACAAACAGATTGATTCAGCAACAGTTCATGGGAAAATTTCCTTTGTGAGGGGTCTAGGAATTAACCAGGAGATTCTGGAAAATATGAAACCAGACTGAAGCCAGTAGGGGGATTCAAGAAAATCTCCAGCCAGGGTTGTTGTCTCTGGTGCAGTGTCATATGACCAGGAAGAGATCTAGATCCCAACTTCTCCTAGACAAGGGAAAAGGTTGGTTCATACATCCAGTACTCTAACTTTATCAAGGGGGATCCCATGAGGATTGGTTTCTGTCTTGCAGACACACAAAGAATGGAGAGTCAAGGAAAACAAGGAATCCAAAGAAACAAGATAAATCTACAGAAACTGACTCTAATGAAATAGTGTTGTATGATTTATCTGAGAGAGAATTCAGATTTACCATCACAAAGTTGCTAACAGAAGTCAGGGCCACAATACATGACTAAAGGGAGAATATCCACAAAGAGGTAGACAACACTAAAAAGTACTAAACAGATATCATGGTCCTGAAGATTAATATAACCAAACTGAAAAATTTGCTAGAAGGGTTCAACGTCGGACTAGATAGACTACATCAAGCAGAAGAATGAAGTTGTGAACTCAGTGGTGGGTAACTATAAATCTTCAATCAGAGAAGCAAAAAAAAAAAAAAAGAAAGAAAAAAGTAAAAAACATAAGGGACTTAGAGTTACCATCATACATACCATAAATACACTATGGGATTCCTGGAAGGGGGGAGGGGAGCAAAAACAGAAAGCTTATTAAAAAGAAGTAATGGGTGAAAACTTCTTAAATTTGGGGAGTAAAACAGACAAGCTAATTCAAGAATCCCAAAAGACACAACTTAGACACTAAAGAAATTCACACTGAGACACAGTATATTCAGTTTTCAAAAGTCAGAGAATTTTGAAAGCAGCGAGAGAAAAGAGACTTGTCGTAAATAAGTAAATCCCCTCCCCATAAGATTACCATTGGATTTTTCAATAGGAATTTTGCAAGCCAGAAGAGAGTAGAATGATGTATTCAAAGTGCTGAAAAAAGAAAAAAAAACTACTAAGAATGTGCCATCAGCAAAACAATCCTTCAAAAATGAAAGATACGTTTCCCTACCAAAAAAAAAAGCTGAGGCAGTTCATCACCACTAGACCTACTTTACAAAAAATGTTAAAGAGAGCTCTTTAAGTTAAAACAGTGGGACACTAGGAGATTGGATTAAGATGGCGGAATAGAAGGACTGGAGCTCAACTTCTCTCCCGAAAAACAGCAAAACTACAAACAAATGCTGAGCAGCCTTCAACCAACTGGACTGTAAACTTCCAAAAAAAGATATTCTGCTCCAGAAGACAAAGAGGAGACCATATCAAGAGGTAGGAGGGGCGATTACGTGATAGAAGCAACCCCATACCTCCCGGGTCGGAAGCCCCACAGACTGGAAAGTAACTGCAGCACAGAGACTCAGCTACAGGACTGAGAGTTCTGAGCCCCACGTCAAAACCCCAAGCCTGGGGATCGGGCACAGGGAGAAAGAGCCCCTGGAGCATCTGGCATTGAACGCCAGCGGGGCTTGTGTGCAGGAGCTCCACAGGACTGGGGGAAACAGAGACCCCATCCTTGAAAGGCACACACAGACTTTCATGTGCACTGGGTCCCAGGGCAAAGCAGTCTCCATAGGAATCCGGGTGGAACCTGACTGCAATTCTTGGAGGATCTCCTGGGAAAATAGGGGTGACTGTAGCTTGTTGTGGGGGAAGGACACTGGAGGTGAAGCTCTCGGGAACATTCATTAGCCTGCATTTCTCTGGAGGGGGCCATTTCTGGGAAAATCTGGTCCCTCCCATCAGCGCTGAGAAGCCCCAGGCCAAACATTAATCCAGGTGGGATCTCAGCCCCACCCATCACTAAACAGGCTGCCTAAAGACCCCTCAGGCACACAGCCAGCCTCTAATCTCATCCAGAGACAAA
>PVHT020000256.1:6597895-6631559 GCA_004024745.2 Catagonus wagneri
AAAGACATAGACTAGCTGAATGGATACAAAAACAAGAAAACAACCAATGGATCACTGAAGAAATCAAAGAGGAAATTAAAAATACCTAGAAGCAAATGACAACAAAGACACGACACTCCAAAACCTCTGGGATTCAGCAAAAGCAGCGCTAAGAGGAAAGTATATAGCAATACAAGCCAACCTCAGGAAACAAGAAAAACCTCAAATAAACAACCTAATTTTACATCCAAAGCAGCTAGAGAGGGAAGAAGCCAGGTCATGGAAACAACCTAAATGCCCACCCACAGAGGAGTGGATAGGGAAGATATGGTACATACACATAATGGAATATTACTCAGCCATTAAAAGGAACGGAATAACATTTATAGCAACATGGATGAACCTAGAAATTATCATTCGAAGTGAAACCAGTCAGACAATTAGACAGCAACACCCAATGCTACCACTTACATGTGGAAACTAAAGAGACACAATGAACATCTTTGAAGAACACAATGACTCACAGATTTTGGAAAACCTTGGTTTTTCAAATAAGACAGTCTGGGGGGTGGGGGGATGCACTGTGGGTTTGGGACACAGAATCTATCGTATTGACTTATGATCTTTGTACACCTATAACTGAAATAAAATTCATTGTTAATATGAAAAAAAAAAACAGTGGGACACTAAACAGAAGATGATAGCATAAGAAAGTATGAAACTCATTGGTAGAGGTAAAATATATAGACAAATACCAAATACTATATTATTGTAGCAGTAGTTGGTAAATATTAATTCTAGTATAGAAGTTAGAAGAAAAAAGTAGTATTAAAAGTAGCTATAAAAATACATTAAAAGATAAGCAATAAGGAGTTCCCACTGTAGCACAGTGGAAATGAATCCGACTAGTATCCATGAGGATGCAGGTTCAATCCCTGGCCTCATTCAGTGAGACAGGGATCTGACATTGCCATGAGCTGTGGTGTACGTCACAGATGTGGCTCAGATCCTGCATTGCTCTGGCTGTGGTGTAGGCTAGCAGCTGTGGCTCCAATTCAACCCCTGGTTCAGGAACTTCCATATGCCATAGGTATGGCCCTAAAAAGCAAAAAACAACCAAAAAAATATGCAATGAGGAAATATATAAATTGTGATAATAGTAACAAAGTAGAAGGGGGAGTTAAAATGTAATTTTTAACATAATTCAACTTGTTAGCAGCTTAAAATTGAATATTATAACTACGAAATATTTTGTGTAAGACACAAGATAAGCAAAAAAAAACTGTAGGAGCTAAACAAAAGAATTAGAAAAAGAGCAAAAGCATAGCTATACCAAAAATCAAGAAAATATAAAGGAATACAGCAAGCGAGAAAAAGAAATAAAATTATGATACTAAGAGAAACAGCAAAATGGCAATGTAAATCCTTTCTATTGATTAAAATCCCAACTCAAAAGGAATAGAGTGGCTAAATGTTTTTTTTTTTAAACCTGGTTATATGTCACTACCAAGAAACATATTAGATTTAAGGGCAACGTAGGCTGAAATTGAGGGATAGAAAAGATACATTCTATGCAAATAGTAACCGAGAGAACAATTGTGGCTATACTTACATCAGACAAATAATTTTAAGTCAGGTTCAGACTATAAAAAACTGCCACAAGAAAAAGAGAACATTATATAGTGATAAAACGGTCAAGCACAGGAGCTGTTACAGTTACAATTACATATGCAGTTGGAGTTCCTGTCATGGCTCAGTGGTAATGAGCCAAACTAGTATCCATGAGGATGCAGGTTCAATCCCTGGCCTGGCTCGGTGGGTTGGGCATCTGGCATTGCCATGAGCTGTGGTGTAGGTTGCAAACTTGGCTCAGATCACACATTGCTGTGGCTGTCACGTAGGCTCACAGCTGCAGCTCCAATATGACCCCTAGCCTAGGAACTTCCATATGCCCCGGGCACAGTCCTAAAAAGACATTAAAAAAAAGCAATCAACATCAGAGCACCTAAATATACAAAGCAACTACTGACATAACTAAAGGGGGAAAGAAACAGCAATAAAAATAGTAGGAGACTCCAATATCCTGTTTTCAATAGTAGGTAGGACATCTAGATAGAATACCAATAAGGAAACAGAGAACTTGAAAAACACTGTAGACCAATGGACACAGCAGACATACATGGGACAATGCTCCCCATAGTAGCAGAATACACTTTTGTAGGATAGATCACAAATAAGGTCCAAAACACATCTTTTTTTTTTTTTCTAGGGCTGCACCCTGGGCGTATGGAGGTTCCCAGGCTAGGGGCCTAATCCGAGCTGTATCTGCCGGCCAACGCCAAAGCAACACAGGGTCCAAGCCACGTCTGCGATATACACCACAGCTCATGGCAATGCCAGATCCTTAACCCACTGACTGATGCCAGGGATCAAACCCACAACCTCATGGTTCCTAGTCAGATTTGTTAACCACTGAGCCATGAAGGAACTCCCAAAACACATCTTTATAAATTTAAGAAGATCTAAATCATGTCAAGTATCATTTTTTTACTGCAACGGATGAAACTAGAAATCAGTAACTTTTCTTTCCAAAAGGAAAACTGAAACACTCATGAATATGTGAAATTAAACAATGCACTAAAAAATCAGGAAAGAAATCAACAAGAAAATTAGAAAATATCTCAAGACAAACTAAAGGTAAAACACAGTATACCAAAACCTGTGTGATACAAGTTACATGCCAAAAAACTGAATAACCTTGAAGAAATGGACAAGTTACTAAAAACATATAACTTGCCCACAATAATTTATGAAGAAATAGAATATATAAACAGATCTATTACTAATATAGAGACTGAATCAGTAATCACAAACTTCCAAATAAAGTAAAACTCAGGACTAGATGACTTTGCTGGTAATTTTAACCAAACATAAAGATAAATTAATGTCAATCATTTTAAACCTCTTCTCAAAAAGTGAAGAGGATGGAATACTCCACAATCATTTTATGAGGTTCATATTATATTGATTCCAAAACCAGAAAAAAAAATACATCATAATATCCCTGGTCAATGTAGATGCAAAAATCCTTAATAAAATATTAATAAACCAAATCAAACAGTACATGAAAAGGATTGTATAGCAGAACCAAGTGGAATTTATCCCTGGGAGGCAAGGATGGTCTAACATATGAAAATCAATTAATGTGATATGCTAAATTAACAGACTAAAGGATTAAAATCACATGGTCATCTCAATAGATGCAGAAAAACCATCTGAAAATTTTTTTCTCCCCTTAAAGATAAAAACTCATAACAAACTAGAAATAGAAGTGAAGTGCCTCAACAAAATATAGGACATATATGAAAATCCCTTGAGTAACATCATAGTCAACAGTGAAAATTGAAAGCTTGTCCTTTAAGTTTAGAAATAAGGAAAGTATACCTATTCTTGCCACTTCTATTCAACATAGCACTGGAAGTCCTAGCCAGAGCAAGTAGGTAACGAAAAGTAATAAAAGGCACCCAAATCATTAAAGAAGAGTTAAAATTGTCTCTATTTGCTGATGAAATAATCTTATATGTAGAAAATCCTGGAGACTACATAAAAAATTCTTAGAAATAGAATATGAATCCTGTAACATTGCAGGATACCAAAACAACATAAAAATTTGCTTTTCCATAACTAGCAACAAACTAACTGAAAAAGAAATTAGGAACAATCCCACCTACAGTAGCAGGTTTACGAATAAACTTGACTAAGGAGGTGAAAGAACTGTATACTGACTGAAAATTACAAAATATTGATGAAAGTTAAAGATGACACAAACAAATGGGATGATATTCTGTGACCACAAGTTGAAAGACATTATATTTTAACTGTCCATACTACCCCAAATGAACTACAGATTCAATGAAATCCCTATCAAAACTTCAATGGCATTTTTTATATAAATTAAAAATACTTCTAAAATCTGTAAGGAACCACAAAATACTCCAAAGAGTCAAATAAATTTTGAGAAAGAAGAGCAAAGCTGGAGGCCTCACACTTACTGATTTCAAATATATTACATAGCCATAGTAATCAAAACACTATATAACTTGCATAGACAGATATATTGACCAATGGAAAGTAACAGAGAGTTCAGAAACAAATCTATACATATACAGTCAACAGATCTTTAACAAGATTCTAAAAATACACAATGGAGAAAGGAGAGTATCTTCAACAACTGATGTTGGGAAAATCTGATATCTATGTGCAAAAAAATCAACTCAAAATGGATTAAAAACTTAAATATAAGACCTGAAACTAGAAACATTACTAGATATAGAGGAAAACAGGAGGAAAATTTCATGATGTTGGTCCTGGCCATAATTTCTTAGATATGGCACCAAAATTCAGGCAACAAAAACAAAAATAAACAAGTTAGTTTATATCAGCTTCTCTACAGCAAAAGCTTCTCTACAGTAAAAGAAACAATCAACAGATGGAAAAAAGGTCATCTTTGGAATGGGAGAAAATATTTGCAAACCATATATCCAGCAATGTATTAATCTCCAAAATAAATTCCTTCAATTCAAAAAACAAAAAAATTTAAAAACGGGCTAAAGGCTTAAATAGACATTTCTCCAAAGAAAACATACCAAAGGGCAACAGATATCTTAACAAATATTCAACATCATTAATCATCAGGAAAATAAAAATCAAACCCATATTGGAATGTTTCTCCATAAATATTTAGATGGCTATTATTTTTAAAATTAGGCAACAGGTGTTGGCGAGAGGTTGATAAATTGGAATATTAGCGCAGTTGATGAGAATGCAAAATGGTGTAGTCATGATGGAAAACTGAATGGATATTTCTCAAAAAAATAAAATAGAACTACCATTTGATCCAACAATCCTATTTCTGGGTATTTAGCCCAAAGAATTGAAGTCAGGATCTCAAAGATATATTAGCACTCCATGTTTATTGCAGCACTATTCACAATTGCCAAGATGTGGAAACAATCTAAATTTCCCTGACAGATGACTAGATAAGGAAAATGTGGTATATACATACTATGGAATATGATTCAGCCTTAATTATGAAGGAAATTTGGAAATTAAGACATATGTGACAACATGGATGAAGCTGAAGACACTATACCAAGTAAAATAAATCAATCACATATGGACAAACATTGCATCATTTATCTTATTTAAGGAATCTAAAATAGTCAAGTTTATAGAATTAAAGAGTGGAATGGTGATTTCTAGGGGTAGATGGGAGAGGGAAATGGGAGTTGCTAATCAAGGGGTATAAAACTTCAGTTAAGCAAGATAAATAAACTTTTGAGATCTGCACAGCATTGTACCTACAGTAAACAATAACACTGTACATTTAAAACTTTGCTAAGAGGGTAGATCTGATGTTGTGTTCTCATAACAATAAAATAAAATTTTTAAAAATGGTGGCTAGCGAGAGAAAAATAATTGCTAGATACACTTAAGAAGGTCAAAGAAAGGCCTCTCTGTATAACTGTTTGAGCTAGGTGAGATCTGAATGACAAGAGTTAGCCAAATGAATATCTGGATATAAACATTCATGGCAAAGACACAAAGATAAAAAAAATCTCAAAACATTTAAAATTCAAAAAGCAGGGAAAAAAAGCCTATGCTGTACAACAGAAATTGGTACAACACTGTAAATCAAGTATTCTTTAATAAAAATACATCTAAAAAAACAATGTGCCTTTTTTCAATGAATATCAGCTGAATTATCTAGGAGCACTGTGATCAAGGAGAATTATAGAAGATAAAACCAGAGTGAAAAGTGGGAGCTGTATTGTGGAGCACCTCTTGGGTTGTCGTCATATTTGAAGTCTTCTAATAACAATGAAAAGCAACTAAAGTTTTTTCACAGGAAAAGCTAATAATCCCCCTTGCATTTTAAAAAACATCATTCTAACTGCTGTGTGTGTGTGTGTGTGTGTGTGTGTGTATGTAAGGAGGGAAGGAGAGGGTAGCTAGAAAGAACAGAGCAGGGTGAGCTGCTGGCTGGATATTACTATCAGGAACAGGCTGAGTTCAGTAGGTCAGAAGCAGTACAGCTGACACCTGAACAAAGTGGTTGTTAGGGGTGCCAATCCTTTGCATGTCGAAAATTTGCATATAATTCATAATTGACCCCCCTTATACATTGTTCCTCTGCATCCATGGATCTGCATGTCCTGATTCAATCAACAACCAATGGTGTAGTACTGTAGTGTTTACTATCGAAAAAAACTGAATAAGTAGACCCACATAGTTCAAACCAGTGTTGTTCTGGGATCATTTTTAGTTACATACTCAGTATGTATTTTGGAATTAGAACTCATGGGATATGTAAATGGATTATGTGATAAATTAGCGACCACAAATTTATTGTGGGGTTGATACATGACCCCTTGCAAGGTGAATTTCTTCTCCTCCCATCTGGAGATGAAATCTATCTATTCTCTTGAATCTGGTTGCTTTATGACTTGATTAACCTTGTCTCCCCATTGGGGAAGAAATGATTTTGTGTATATCTTTTTCTTTTTTGTGACTGCTTCCACAGCATGCAGAAGTTCCTGGGCCAGGCATTGAACCTGCACCACAGCAGTGATCAAAGACACAGCAGTAACAATGCTGGAACCTTAACCTTCTGAGCCGCCACAGAACTCCTGTGCATATCTTATAGCCAGACATTAAGAGATAGTGTAGATCTTGGCAAGATGGCAGAGGAGTAGGACGTGGAGCACACCTTTTCCAAAAAATGCATCTACATGTGAAATGATTCTCAGAAAATATCTACTGATTGCTGGCAGAAGATCTCAGACTTCCAAGAGGGCAATAAAATCTCCATGAAACTAGGTAGGACAAAATAAAAAAGATAAAAAGGAATTTGGATAGGACCAATGCCTCTAGGAAGGAGCTGTAAAAGAGAAAAGGTTTCTGGACACTGGGAAGGGCCCTCTGTGGCAGCGAGACCCTCTAGGACAGATGGGGAACTTTGGAGCTTCAAACAAAATTGCAGCAACCAGTTTGTGGAGGGCAAACTGAAGAAAGACATGATAGTCAGTCAGTGCTGCTGCCAAGCACAGCTCAGCCAAAAACTCTCACCCACTGAGGTGAGTGGGGGCTGGATGTTGAGGCTCAGGCTTTGCAGGTCAGACTCAAGAAAAGGACTGGGGTTGGCTGTATGAGGACAACCTGAGGGAGCTAGGGCATGGTGCACCATAACCAAGGGAATGCAGGAAGAAGTCTGGGTCCAGCAGAGAGGTATGGCATCTCTGTTGGGGGAGGCTCAAAAGAAGGGTGAGGCAGGGCCACCAGAGGTGCTTCTTTTTCCATGCAAAGGGCAGGGCATCACTTGCATTAGTCCCTGGGATGGATGCTAACCATGCTGACATCTCAGGATCCAGAGGTTGATGCAGACCACTCCTTCCACTGAAGGTCTCATGAGAGGGCAACAACTGCCTCTACCTTCACAGGCTTCTGTAAGGCCCACCACTGCCACCACCTAGAGGGTCTCAAAACCAGGTACCAATATTTGTCCCTGCGTCTCATGAAGTATGTGTGGCCCTCAGCCACCACCAAAGGGCCTACAACTGTGTGCCAACCACTGGCAGCCACTGAGCTTCAGGAAGAGTCACACAAGTCACTAGTACCTCCCTTACAGACTCCACCCTGAGTTGTCACCCAGCTGCAGGAGCAGTCACATTTCACTGCTGCTCCCCCCTCACATGCTCTAAGTGCACAGGTGAGCTGCCACCACTACTGAGAACTCCATGACCAGGTACCAGCAACCACATATGCACATCTATTATCAAGAATAGGATGAAGAAAGAGGCAACAGGCACCCATACTAACAGGCATCCCTGTGACTAAGGAGGAAGAGCTGAAACCTCTCCTCCCAACTGCATGAACCACAGATTTATACCTCCACTGCTGACCTTATAAATTCAGTACTGGAAGAACATCCACATGGAAAATGACTGCTCCCACAGCTTAGACCTGTCTGGCTCTAGCAAGTGTGGACTTTGTGGGCATGTATACATGAGGGTTGGACCAGGCCAGAGACTGAGCTGCATCCAGAGATCCCACAACAGGCTCAGGTATATGAATACTGCTTTCCTTGCAGCGATCTCAGTTGATCTGCACTGATGGCCTAGTGAAAAAAAAAATGCCTGAGACACACCAAGGCTAATTACAGACATGCCCACAGTTAAGGTAGGACTGAGGGCCATGCCAACAACAGTATATTCTGTGAGCCTACACAACCAGGAGAAAGTAATACAACAGAGCAGATGCACATGTGAAGAGATGCAGTAAAGTGGCTCCTCTCCCAGTGGAAGTGCTGCAAACCCATATACCTTGCACTACAGATCAGAAAGACAGCTCAGAAACAGATCTTGGAGCTTCTACTCGAACAACTAGGGAGCAGACCCTACCCCTTACAGGGCAATGACAATAACAGACCCAACAGGAGGCCCTGCTATATATGTATATACATATATATGTGTATTAATATACATATTATATATATATATATTAATTATATATAATCATGTGTATTAAACACAGACAGGCTGCCAAAAGTCATAATGAGCCAACAGCCACCTCTAAACACACCTCTTGACACAGCCCTGACACCAGAGAGACAATGCCTAGCTCCACTTGCCAGTGGGAAGGCACCAATCCCTCCAACCAGGAAGCCTGCACAAGCCCTTGAGCCAACCTGATCCATAAGAAGGCAAACCCCAGAAGCAAGAGGAACTGAAACCCTGCAACCTTCAGAAAGAGACCACAAACATAGAAGGTCAGACAAAATGGGGCGACAGAGAAATACGTCTCAGACAAGGGAAAATATAAAAACCTACAAAAACAGCTAAATGAAGAGGAGATAGGCAATCACCATGAAAAATAATTCAGAATAATGACAGCATGATCCAAGATCTCAGATAAAGAATGGTTACACAGATCAAAAAATTACAAGAAAAAAGAGGGTGGGAGGAGTTACCATTGTGGCTCAGCAATGTGGCCCTGTTTAGTGGGTTAATGATCCAGTGTTGCCAGGAGCTGTGGTGTAGGTAACAGATGTGGCTTAGATCTGGTGCTGTTGCTGTGATATTGGCGGGCAACAGCAGCTCCCATTCAACTCCTAGCCTGGGAAATTGCATGTGCTGCAGGTGCAGCCCTAAAAAGAAAAAAAAAAAAAAGAAGAATTTACATGAAATGTTTAACAAAGAGCTGGAAGATTTAAAGAGCAAAGAAAGATGAACAATATAATATCTGAAATAAATATACTAGAAGGAATCAATACCAGGATAAATGAGGCAGAAGAATGAATAAGTGAGGTAGAAGATAGAGTAGTGGAAATCACTACCATGGAAATGAATAAATAAAAAAGAATGAAAAGAAATGAGGACAGTCTAAAAGACCTCTGGGAAAACATTAAACATACCAACATTTGCATCATAGGTATCCCAGAAGGAGATGAGACACAAAGAGAAAGGGCCTGAGAAAAATATTTGAAGAAATTATAGCTGAAAAATTCCCTCATATAGGAAAGGAAACATTCATGCAAGGCAAGGAAACACAGAGAGTCTTATAGAGGATAAACCCAAGGAGGAACAGACCAAGACACATATTAATCAAACTGAGAAAAATTAAATACAAAGAAAAACTGTTAAAAGCAACAAGGAAAAGCAATGAATAAAATAGAAGGCAACCCTCATAAGGTTATCAACTTATTTTTCAGCAGAAACTCCATAGGTCAGAAGGGAGTTCTGTGATATATCTAAAGTGAAGAAACAAACAAACAAAAATCTTCAGCCAAGAATATTCTACCCAACAAGGCTCTTATTCAGATTTGATAAAGAGATCAAAACTTTTATAGACAAGAAAAAGATAAAAGAATTCAGCTCCACCAAACCAGCTTTACAACAAAAGCTAAAGGAACATCTCAGGCGGAAAAGAAAAGGCCGCAACTAGAGAAAAGAAAATTACAAGTGGGAAAGCTCACCAGTAATGGCAAACATACAGTAAGTCAGGAAATCATCTAAGGAAAACAGGCTATCAAAACCAGCAATAGTGAGAAGAGAGGATGGATGAAGAATATTGAAAATGCCTTTGAGGAGTTTCCATTGTAATTCAGTGGGTTAAGGACCTGATATAGTCTCTGTGAGGTGTGGGTTTGATCACTGGACTCCCTTGCAGATGTGGCTTGGGTCCAGTGTTGCCATAGCTATAGGGCAGGCCTGAAGCTGTAGTTCTGATTTTACCCCTAGCCCAGAAACTTCCATATGCCATCAGTGCAGCCATTAAAAAAAGTAAAATGCATTTGAAATTAAGAGACCAGCAACTTAAAACAACTTTGTATATATGCAAACTGCTGTGTCAAAATCTTGTGGGAACCACAAACCAAAAAAACTGAAATGGATATACTCATAAAAAATAAAAAGAAATTCTAAACTAAACACTAAAAATAGTCATCAAATCATAAGAGAAGATAACAAAACAGGAAGAAAAAATGTGACAATACCTAATAACAAATCCAAAACCATTAAGAAAATGTCAATGAATATATACATATCGATAATTACCTTGAATATAAATGGATTAAATTCTCCAACCAAAAGACATAGGCTGCCTGAATGGATACCAAAAAAAAGACACATATATGCTACCTACAAGAGACCTACTTCAGATCTAGAAACACATAAAGACTGAATGTGAAGAGAAGGAAAAAGTTATTCCAAGCAAAAGGAAATCAAAAGAAAGCCAGAGTCAGATAAAATAGATTTAAAAATAAAGAATGCTATAAGAGACAAAGGAATACACTACCTTATGATCAAGGGATTAATCCAAGAAGATGAAATAACAATTGTAAATATATATGCACCCAATATAGATGTACCTCGATATATAAGGTAACTGCTAACGGCCATAAAAGGAGAAATCAACAATAACACATTAAGAGTAGGGAACTTTAACATCCCATTTACAGCAATAGACAGATCATCCAGATGGAAAATCAATAAGGAAACACAGACTTATATGACACATTAGTCAAGATGGACTTAACTGATTTTCATCGGTAATTTTATCTGAAAGCAGCAGAATATTTTCTTCTCACTTGCACATGGATTATTCTCCTGGGTAGATAACATACTGGGCCACAATGAGAGCCTCAGTAAATTTCATAAAATTGAAATCATATCTAGCATTTTTTCTGACCACTGCTATGAGACTAGAAATTAACAATGAGAAAAAAAATGTAAAAATCAGAAACATGTGAAGGCTAAATAATATGCTACTGAAAAACCAATGAATCACTGAAGAAATCGAATGGGAAATCAGAAAGTACCTAGACAAGAATGACAATGAAGAAATGATCCAAAACCTGCGGGACGCAGGCAAAAGTAGGTCTAAAAAGCAAGTTTATAACAATACAATTTCACCTCAGGAAACAAGAAAAATCCCAAATAAATAATCTAAACTTACCCCTAAAGAAACTAAAGAAGAGTGAACAAAACCCAAAGTAGTAGAAAATAAATCATTAAGATCAGAGCAGAAATAAATGATACAGAAGTGAAGAAAACAAGAAAACAAATAAAACTGTTGTTGAAAAGATCAACGAAATTGATAAACCCTTAGCCAGACTCATCAAGAAAAAAAGAGAAAGGGCTGAAATCAATTAAATTAGAAATGAAAAAGGAGCAGTTACAACAGACACAAAATACAAAGGATCATAAGAGACTACTACAAGCAACAATACACCAATGAAATGAACGAGCTAGAATAAATTGACAGATTCTTGCAAAGCTACAGCCTTCCAGCACTGAACCAGGAAGGAATAGGAAATGTGAATAGACCAATCACAAGAGCTGAAATTGAAACTATGATTTAAAAACTTCAAAAAAACAAAAGTCCAGGGCCCGATGGCTTCATGGGTGAATTCTATCAAACATTAAGAGAGAGTTTATACCCACTCTTCTACAACTCTTCTAAAGAAATAGCAGAGGAAAGAAAGAACACTCCAATCTGAGGCCACCATCACCATGATACCAAAACCAGTGACACCACAAATAAACTTACAATATCACTGATGAACACAAATGCAAAAATCCTTGAAAAGATATGAGCAAATACAATCCAACAATACATTAAAGGGATCATAAACTATCATCAACTGGGATTTATCCCAGAGATGCAAGGATTCTTTAATATTCACAATCAATCTATGTTATATACCACGTTAACAAACTGAATTATAAATACTATATGGTCATCTCAATAGATGCAGAAAAAGCTTTTGACAAAATACAACACCCATTTCTAATAAAAACTCTCTAGAACATGGGCACAGGCAGAACCTACTTCAACATAATAAAAGCTGTACATGACAAACCCATAACTAACATCATTCTCCATGGTGAAAATTTATGTCTTGTTCCTCTAAGATCAGGAACAAGACATAAATTGTAGCAATATCTTTTTGTGTCTACCTCCTAGAGTAATGAAAATAAAAACAAAAATAAGCAAATGGAACCTAATTAAACTTATAATCTTTTGCATAGCAAAGGAAACCATAAACAAAATGAAGACAACCCACAGAATGTGAGAAAATATTTGCAAAAAACAACCGACAAGGATTAATCTCCAAAATATGGAAACATCTTATGCAACTCAATATCAAAAACAGGAGTTCCCATCATGGTACGGCAGAAGTGAATCTAACTAGTATCCATGAGGTTGCAGATTCCATTCCTGGCCTCACTCAGTGGGCTGTGATGTAGGTCGCAGATATGGCTCAGATTCGACCCCTAGCCTGAGAATCTCCATGTGCCACAGGTGTGCCTTAAAAAAAAGGAAAACAAACAACCCAATCAAAAAATGGTCAGAAGATCTAAATAGACATTTCTCTTAAAAATACAGGTGGTCCAAAAGCACATGAAAAGATGCTCAACCTCACTAATTATGAGAGGAATTGCAAATCAAAAAGACAATGAGGTATCACTTCACACCAGTCAGAAAGGCCATCATCAAAAAGTCTACAAATGGTAAATGCCAGAGAGAGTGTGGAGAAAAAGGAACCCTCCTATATTGGTGGGATTGTAAGTTGGTGCAACCACTATGGAGAAAAGTATGGAGGTTCCTTAAAGAACTAAATATGGAATTACCATATGATCCAGTAATCCCACTCCTGGGTATCCATCCAGAGAAAACCTAGTTTGAAAAGACATGTACCTCAAAGTTCATTGCAGCACTATATACAATAGCCAAGACAGGGAAGTAACCAAAATGTACATCAACAAATGATTGAATAATGAAGATGTGGTACATATATACAGTGGAATATTATTCGGCCATAAAAAGAACAAAATAATGTCATTTGCAGCAACACAGATAGACCTAAAGATTATGATACTAAGTGAAGTAAGTCATTCAGAGCAAGAAAAACATCATATGAGATCACTGAAATGTGGAATATAATAAAAATGATACAAAAAAATGGAAACAGACTCAAAGATTTTTCAAACAAGTGTATGGTTACCAAAAGGAAAATGTTGGGTGTGGGGGGGTCAGAAGACATTGGGAAGATGGGATTGGCATATATATACTGCTATGTACAAAATCGATAAGTAACAAGGACCTGTAGTATAGCATAGGAGAATCTACTCAATACTGCATGATAGCCTATATGGGAAAAGAATCCAATTCTTTTTGCTGTACACTGAAACTAACACAACGTTATAAGTCAAATATACGCCAATAACTTCTTTAAAAAAAGAGAGAGAGTATTGTAGCTTTAGGTTTTACTCTCTCGAAATGTTACCATGAGATTATTTTACAAGAAAGCCTATTTAGCTTGTTATTGGATGAGGAGTTATATGGAAGAGGCAAAGCACTCCAACTGAAGCCAGCATCAACTGCCAGACATGTAAATAAAGCTTTCTCGGACTATGCAGTCCAGCTGGATGAGCCACATATGTGAGTGCAGATGAAACTAGGTAAGAGAACCTCCCAACTGACCTATGGAATTGTGAGAAATAATAAATTGCTGTTTTTATGCATTTATGTTTGGTGTAATTAGCTATGTAGCACTATAAACCTGAAACAGATGATATCTGGAGTTTGAGGAACATAGAGGAATTACGGATAGGTCTTAAATGCTCAGCTTCAACAACTGGTTAGAAAGTAGTGCCACTTATTTGGGGAATGCTGAAGTTAGGAAGGGTTTAGAGGTGAAAAATTACAGGTTCTCTCTCTTTTGGCATATTAAGTTTGGAAATGTCTGTTAGCCATGCACTTGGAATTAAGTGAAGGAGTCAATAGTGGTTATAATTTTGAAACCCATCAACATATAAGTAGCATTTAAAACCATAGAAATAAAAGATCCACTTAAGAATACAAACAGTGAAAAACAGAACTGAGACTCTGGGATGACCTAACTTTTGAAGGTTAAGCATAAAGTAAAGAACCAAAAAACAGCAACAGCAGAGACAGAAAAGAATCATCTAAGGAGGTAGGGAGAAAATCCATCAAAGAGAAAATGGTTCCATGGAAGCCAAGAGAAGAGTGTTCCAAGATGAGCATAATCAAATGCTTCTAGAAGGCAGCTGAGTGACTGCTGGAAGTATCAACATGGCAATCACTAGAAACCATGAGCACCTTCAATGGAATGGAGACTGCCCTACAGACCTCTTTCATTAGAAACATTGCCACACAGAGGAACACAGAAATGCTTCAGGAGCTTGAGGAAGCCAGGGAACCATTAAGTCAAGGGAGTTTGCTTTGTTTCATTATACTGCTATACTTCTAAAACTTTCTAACCTCCAGTAATGTCATGGAATCATAAAGCCAGAAAGTAACACCCACTGCTGTTCACCCCCTCAGTTTACATATTAGGACAATAAAGAAAAAGAAGGCAATTACTCTGCTGACAATCACCCAATAAGCTATTGACTGAAATGAGGTTGACTACACACAGGAGTCTCTTTTTTAATTTGAATATGATCTGGATACTAGATGATTTCATAAAACTATTGTTAATAATTAAGTGTAGTAATGGTATGATAGTTTCTAGGAGAATGTCTGTCTTATTCTTTTTAAAACCCTTCACCCATTTCTCCCACTACTCACCTTCTACCTCTAGTAACCACCACCATGTTCTCTGAATTTTTGACCTTGTTTGTTTTTGTTTTTTAATTCAATATATGAGAAATCATACAATATTTGTCTTTCTCTAATTTATTTAACTTAGCATAAAGATCTGTCCATATTGTTACAAATTATAAGATTTTATTCATTTTTTATGGGTGAATAATAAAATAATATTCCATTGTGTTATATATATATATGTATATTATATATATATATATATACACAATTTTTATCCATTTATTCATTGATAGATATGTTGATTGTTTCAATATCTTGGCTATTATAAATAACGCTGCAATGAATATAGTGTTCATGTATCTTTTTGAGTTTGGGTTTTCATTTCTTCAGATAAATACCCCAAAGTGGGATTTCTGGTTCACATGGTAGTTGTATTTTTAATTTTTTGGAGGAAACACCATACTGTTTTCCATATGGCTATATAAAGAAGTTACATTCCCATCAACAGTGCACAAGCATTCCTTTTTCTCCACATCCTTGCTAACATTTGTTATTTCTTTTCTTTTTGAAAATAACCATTCTAACACACGTTTAATGGTATCTCATTGTAGTTTTGATTTGCATTTCCCTGATGATTAATGATGTTGAGCATCTTTTCATGTACCTGTTGGCTATCTATATGTCTTCTTTGGAAAAATGTCTGTTGATATCTTCTGACCATTTATTAATCAAATTGTTTTTTTTTGCTATTTAGCTGTATGAATAATTTGTATATTAGCATATTATACATTAGCCCTTTATCTGATATATGATTTGCAACATGCGTACCTGAAAAAAATTGTGCATTTCGTTCCAGACCACAACAATAAAGCAAATATCAAAATAAAGAGTCACATAATTTTTTTAGTTTCCCAGGGCATATAAGACTTACATTTACCCTATAGTCTACTACAATACAGGGATTGGGGCACCAACTACACATGCAAAAAAAAAAAAAAATCCAGGTATAACTGTTAGCAATCCATGTCAGTGTTTCCATATCTACAATTCAGCCAACAGTCAATTATGTAGTGCTACCATATGTATTGAATTTTTAAATAAGCATATAAATAGGCCCATATAATTCAAACCTGTGTTGCTCAAGAGTCAACTGTATTACCTAGAAAAACCCTGTTAGAACAAACAGCTGCCTTTCTCTGTGAAGACATTTTTTAAAGAGGTTTGGATCCCAAAATTACAGTTACACATTCTTACTTTCCTTTCAAATCTCTGATTATTGTTAATCCCTGGTGGAAGGATCATGTAAGGATTTTAAAATATTGCCTGCAAAGAAACTCTGAACATAATTAAGATAAAAGAAAGTTTTATTATAATAAAACAGTATTTCCTTCTCTTCTTTATCTGTAGCCTTTATAAACCAATGTGCTACATATCACTATGGCATACATAAACTAAACATCCAAATAAGTGAGATAATAAATACTCTTATAACACCCTATGCTGACAATGTCTTCAGAAAATGGCTCCCCCTTGGGCAGTAATATATGTGGGGCTGCCATTGTACAAGCCCTGGAAGCAGCCGTGATATGCTTCTGGGGTTTCTGCACTCCAGGGTGCTCTGTTCTCCATCACAGCTCCACAAGAGCTAGATCAGACAGCCAGTTTCTTTAAGGATGTTCAGATATGTCTGACACAAAGAAAAGATAAGTCAAAATCTTCCAAGTCTTCTTTATAAGCCTGGGGTGCAAAGATTTAATTTAAAAAGCTAATCTCTAATCTCATCATGATGAAATCATTAAGTCAAAAAGCATTTACAAAGAATCTGTTCTATGAAAAATTCTGAGGGAGACAAACATTAGTAAAGTAGGAAACCATCAGAATAAACCCTCACATCTTCTGTGTTGTCCATCCCCAGGTGACATTCCTCCAGTGCTTGTACCCAGTATCCTATGTGTTCTCATTTCCAACCCTGACCTTCACCCCAACATATAGCATCTCTTAAGCTCATCCTGAGCCACCCAAACATTTGTCTCTACAATGCTATTTTTTAAAATAAACTTTTTATTTTTAAATATGCTACCTTTTATATTTTCATTTTGCATCATCTACCACAGAGGTAATACTGAAATTATCTTAAATGTCACTTCTTTCTTTCAGGAGTCAACATGGTGTAGAAAGACCAGGAGTTTAGAAACTAATAAACTGGAGTGTGTAATGCCAGCTTTTCCTTTCTTACTGACTTAAATCAACAACTTCTCTGTGCCTCAATGTCCTCTTCTGATTAATAGAGTAGTAATACGTGTCTTGTGGGATTTTTGTGATTAAATAATATATATAAAGAATCCTGCTTATTGAAAATGTTCAATAAAGATTAGTTTCTTTCTAATCTTTGTTTTAAATATGGTGTTCTCATAGTTTTGGCAGGTAAGCACCAACTACAACAATTATTATACAGTTTAACCTGGCTTCCTTAGAAATGACATCCATTGCTTCCTTTTTATATTTTGAAAGGGTTGCTTGCTTTTAGATTTTCTCAGTGGATCTTGTGGTAGCTGTGGACTGGAGAGAGTTCTTGAGGCTATTGAGTTTACCCTACAGCCTTTCTTTTCCGAGGGAAACCTAGACAAAGATTGAGATGATTTGGAGATGCTTGATTATCCAATATGTGCCTGCAATTTCTAACAGGTTGGAAATTGCCCCTTGGTTTGTGCCTCAAAGTAGGGAGGAGAGCCCCTGGCTACTGGATGCTTGAAATACTTTAACTATTTTAAAGTTTTAAACTGTAGGTTAAATCATCTGATCTTCACATAAACTCTTGTGCTGGAGAGTAGCCAGGCCAAGACCCCAGCTTTTATTTGCAGTGTCACAGATGAGACAGGCAGTCCTGAAACAGGTGGTATTAAAACAGGTGGTATTAATTCTGATAAGAGCTGTCATGAGTCCAGTTTAAGGCTTGTGCTATGAGGAGGAGACATAGTGCAGCTGCAATCACAACAGTTTGGCAATAGATTAAATGCACTGAGCAAGGAACATAGATTTGTAAGGCTATTTCTTGATTCAGGAAGTCAGGTATTTGTTGGCTTACCCTTCAGATGATATCATTGATACCCTTCAGAGGATCAGAAATCCCTTCCCCTTGCTTATTTCTATTTTTAATGGTGATAATATATTTGGTTTGGCATCTTATTAAATCTGTTTGGTGGGTTGAGCCAAGAGGAAAAATGCAGTAGTGGACAGACATGTTTGTGTGTTCCCTGTTCAGTTTGATTCATCAAGAACATATTGGCCTCAATCTTGACCTCAGGATTGTACAATAAAGACAATAATCTGGAGACAGCGATGGGACCTGCAGAGAAGGATACACAATTCTAGAGGAGACACAGTAAGAGAAGCCAGAAGAGGAGTGTGTGCTTAATGCCAAGTTTGGATGGGCTCTATCATAAAGTAATTATGGTTTTCAATCCCTCCTACAGGGAAGAAGATTCTACGTAGGCTTTCTATTGCTCTGTAGACCCATAGAATGGAGGGAAAAGTGGTCTTCACCAAGCTCTGGCTCTTGTGAGGAAACACCATGTCTTTCTTTTCTAAGCTTTCCTCTTTTTTGTGTGTGCACTTATCTTTTTTTTACATGATGCTTCTATATGATATAAAACAAACTGAAATCATAACGGAATTACTTATTCATCATCCTGAACAGTTTTCCACTAGAGTATTTTTTTAAAAACCAAGAGTAGTCCCACATTCCTACTTTATTGATGAAGAAATGGAGGTATAGATAAACTAAGAAACTTGCCCAGAAAGTACACGGGTAATAACTGGTGAAACCAAGATTCAGTCTAGGCTGTCTAGATTCAGAGCCGGATTTTGGTTAAAACAAACTGTAGAAGAATAGAATGGTGTTTAACTACACCCTACAACAGTATAGATTTTTATTTTAGAATTTCTTCCTATTGATCCTTCTTATTTGTTGTTCCTAGCTCTTTTCTTAAAAAATCAATCTAGTTATTATCCATTACTGATATGTATTCTCGAGGTTTATTATTTTGTATAATCTATTTTCAACCTTTAAATATCTGAATATTTAACAAATGTATGCTTAAATTAAGGCTCATTCTGTGCATATATATAGATATGGAGATATACATGGCTATACCTATGCATAATTACATGGTCTCTAAATCTAAATGGCAAAAAGAACTAATCAAAAAAAAAGAAACGGTATCTCTAAATTCCTTTCTCCAAACCCTCAGGCAATAGTTTAACATGTACGCAATTCCTTTTGAAAAAGTTTCACTTTCTTTTGAGTTGTTCTCTGCCTTGGAAACAAAGTTCATTTACATTGCTGTTAATAAATGGCAGTCGTAACACAAGAAAAAAAGTCATCTCTGTCCCCCAAAATTTCGAATCATGTTCAGAGTACCCTTTTATCCTGCACTATTTTTCAGTCAAAAGCGATCTTTTGAAGTAGCACTAGAAGTTTAATAAGATCTGAACATTCTGGTCCCACTCCTATCTTAGCCTTACTTATAAATTTAGCTTGCTGCCTCCACTGTTTCAAATAAATCGTTTAGCAAACTCACTAACAAATATCTTCAAATAAATTACACAATAGGGCAGTGCCATTCATAGAAAAATTACTGTTTATTCATCTATAGAAAAGGAATTAAACACTCTGGTACAATAATTGAAATGGTATTTATCTCTTTGTTACTACTCTCAATTACCTTCATGTATTCTTTTGAATCCCAAACAGGCCTGCCACCCAGTACTGTCCTGGATAGTTTTCTGTGGTCTTATAAATGCCAACTAAATTTGGAACCAAGAACTGTATTTCAGATAAATACATAATATGCATTCAAAGACCAAATAGAAATTATAGCCTAGGGGAGTTTGTGAAACAAATTTAACATGATATGCTTGTGAAGAATGTTTTTCAGATGATTTTCTTGCCTTAAATATTTTTGAACACTGCAGCTCACATATAATGAAAAACTAAGTTTGTACATAACAAAATACCTCCTGATTTCTGAGTAAAACTGTCTAAATGAAATAGCATTCTTCGCTGAATCTAAAATCCCGCTGATTGTGAGGTACATTCCAACTTCAAGGATATTAAAATATATTTTAAAGTTGATATTAAAATTGAAAGTGATAAAATATTGAATTTAAAAATCCAGAAAACAGTGTAGGTCTTTCAAAAGGCTGAAACAAGTGCCAGTCTTCCAAGATAATTCTTTCAGGTGGCTCACAGTAGAGACAACGTCTTGATCTATTAGGAAATTATTCCATGGCTCTACATACTTAGGAAAGCTGTTTTTTCTGGGACACAGAGATTATTACCATTATTTTATGGATACCATGAACTATATAGCTCACATTTCTTTCTTAAAAAATAAGTAAAAGGCAGGAACCAAGAACTGTGCATGTGACCCAGCCTATTAAATACCTCTTAGAAACTTAACATGTGCCTTGGGAACTAAACTCATTTATGGGCTCTTCTTCCTTGCCTGTACCCCAGTTTCATTAATTTTTTTTTATTGTATTTTTACCTTTATGTAGAGCCGCACCCGCGGCATATGGAGATTCCCAGGCTAGGGGGCTAACAGGAGCTGTAGCTGCCGGCCTACACCACAGCCACAGCAACGCGGGATCCGAGCCACGTCTGCAACCTTCACCACAGCTCACAGCAACGCCGGATCCTTAACCCACTGAGCAAGGCCAGGGATCGAACCCGCAACCTCATGGTTCTTAGTCGGATTCTTTAACCACTGAGCCACGAAGGGAACTCCTCATTAATTATTTTTTCTTTGTAGTATTTTATGTCTCTGATAAACCTTCTTAAATCTTGTTTTGTTGGAACATCAGATATAAACAAACACATACACACTGAGAATGTATTATACTCATAATGAGTTGTATAATTTTATGAAAAGCCTCCAGGTCAGATCATCAGAAATGAATGTAATAAACATATAAGCCATTATGAAAATAGAAACAGATGTTCTCTTTATTTTCTATTCTACCATTTTCTACCTGTTTGCCTGCCCCTACTACCACACCCTAATATACACTTTTTAAAAGAGTAGCAACATTCAATTAGGAAATTCCATTTCTTAAGATGGTAATAGATGTTGTAGGAGAATTAACAAAATATCCATCTTTAAACAGAGAATTAAAAGCAAAATTTAAATTGCTTAAAATGTTTTCCATAGAAAAAAATACACAGGAAAAAACATAGGACAAAATTCCTTAAAACACAACATTTTCTGCATGTAAACAACTTTTCTAGTAAGCAAGTCATGGTACTGTAGAAATTACTTTTTATGAAGAGTTATAAATTATTATTAATAATTTTTGTATTTCATGTTGAGCTGAAAAAACTGGAGAATCAAATGATATAACATATAACCAACAATTATCAATATCCATAATGTACAAGGTACTTTGCATACATAATTTAATCCTCATATCATACCTGTAAAATTGTTACTATTGTCCTCATTTCACATAAAAGAAAACAGAAGTTTGAGAAATTAAGCAGAATGTGAAAGTCTCAATGGTGCAAGATTAAAATTTCAAGCCAATATCTCTTTGATCCCAAATCTATGTTGTTTGCTCTTCAGGACATGGATAACAAATGAAATAATGGTGTTGAATTCCAGGGGGCATCTCTATGTTGCCCTAGTTTTTGTTCTGTTTTTGTAAGGAAATATACATTAAGGCATAAACTGTTAGTAGCTGACTGGCAGATCTTAGTACATTCTGTTGATTATTTGGTACCCATAACACTAAGAATGTTCCGGGGCCAAATTTTCAAGCTCGACTCAGAAAGATGAATATTGCAACAATTCTATAAACTGAATTTTGCTAGTTTCATTCCAACAACATCCACATGGACCAATGGCAGAAAAGCATAAGAAATGAGGACAAAGGAGGGAAAATTGCCAGGAGAGACTGGGTACCTTAGACTTCAATACAACTTTGGTTTCTATCCTGAGTGACCCCCCCCGCCCCCATTTGATCATGCAGAGCAAAGAAAGAATTTTATTTATCCTAAATTTTTATTATATCTTATTACATAAAAGTATGAAAATAATATAATAAATTACTCATGTATCTACCTTGCAGACAAAGTAATAAAATGTGACAAATACAGTCACAGATATAGTTGGATGTAGTTTTACCCTTTACAAAGGCATCAACCTTCCTCCCTCCTCAAAAGTAATGATTATCCTGAATTTTTTGTTTACTTTGAGTTTCATCAAATAAGTAAGCCTTAATAACACATAGCTTGCTTTTAAATTTTGCATAAAATTTTGTCAAATTTTGTGTGAAATTCTGTATAAATTTTGTATAACTCTGGCGTAGGCAGCTTCTGACATGACTCCTAGTGATCTTCCTCCTGCCGATAGTCACATCTTTGTGAAATTCCCTCCCAGTGGAAATGGGCTGGACCTAGTGACTTACTTCCAAAGAACCCAATAGAGCAATAGTTACGGGATGTCACTTCCATGATAAGGTTACATGGACTGAGACTCCCAACTGGCTAATGCTACCTCACACTGGCATTTCTGTTGCTTTCTTGCTCCACTGCTCTAATAAGTTGAGCTCCTATATTATTAGATTCTCTATGGAGCAAACCACTTGACAATAGCTCAGTGGAGTTTAAAGATTCTGGATTCTTGAGCCACATGCATCTAACCGATTGTCTCCATTCCAAGTGCCATGTTCCCTTTCTTTCCCTATCAATGTTCTAACTCTTACATGAGTCCCGAAAAGCCTGTAAGTCAACAGCACTCAGGTCAGACTCATGTCTGTTTACTGCTTTTTTTTTTTCTATACCAGCCCTAGAGCTATAAAACATAAAGATTTTTTGAGGCCAATTATTGTACCCTGGTGTCTCATCAGCACAGAATTTAAAATTCTTAGCCTATCTTAAGTGCTATCAGAAATAGTCAAAGTCTTGCATTCCAGGTGACCACATGTAATTAAAGTAAATATTTGGCAGTGCCAGTCATTTTTACCGGTATTCTATTTCCAAGGCTATAGGGTCATCACAGCTTTTAATCCCAGGCAGGCCAGATAAACAACCCAACCACACTGGCATCCTAATCTCAGAATTTCAGCCTCCAGAACTGTGAGAAATAGGTGTTTGTTGTTTATTAACCACCAGTCTACTTTGTTATAACAGCCCAAACCTATTAAGAAAGTAAGGGTACCTTAGACTTCAACAGAACTCTCATTACTTTCAGATGATAACATTATCTGCATACTAGTGCTTCTCAAATTATCTGTGGTAAGAATCAGCTTTTTTTCTTGACCTGTCACAGACTGATCTTTGTAAAATGCAAAAGAAATCGATCTGTAGAGAAAGAAAAATACACACAAAATGCAACCTAAAAACTTTTCATTGTTAGATTCTACAGATATAATAATTACTTCAAATTACTATAGAAGTTTCTAACCCCTTAGTCTCAATCTCTTATCTCGTTGCAGGCCAGTAACAAACAGTTCTGCAACAGACACTGACTCATGAAACACACACAGAATAATGCGTAGAAACAAAATTAAATTGATGTCAAATTCTTAGAATTAATAAGAGGATTTAGCAATGTAGCTGTCTTTAAAATAAATACACAAAATCAGTTATATTTATATTCATCAGAAACAAATGAAAACAAATTAAGATATCTACAAATAGTACAATAAAGTTATCTAGAGAAAATTTGGAATATTTGTTGAAATACCTTAAAGAACTAAATAAAGCCAAATTTACTGATCTGAAGAATATGTTTTAATGTTAATACTTCATCAATTGATTTATAAATTCAAAGGCAAAATTTCTCTTTCATTCCAGGAATAACCACTTCCATAGCCTTTTTTATGATGAAACTAATTTTCTGTGAATCTCCCTGGGTTGTTTTATTTCACCATTTCATTATGTAAGGGTAATTTCAGAGGCTTTCAATGGGCTATGTCAAAATAACACTTACTAATGGGTCAAGAAGTCAATGGGAGGAATTCTGTGGTTGCTGCATCTGCCTAGTCCAGTCATACTTCCTGGAAATTGGCAAATTATGATAGCATCACAAATTTACTCCTTCCTCCATCAAAAACAACTAAGCTAAAATGTTTTAATCACCTGACCACTGATGGACCACAGTGGCATTCTAGGTCCTCAAGAAGATCCCAAAATTGTAGCTACTTTCCTTTCCTCAGTTAGTGGCTTCAAGTATTTTGGAGACAGATTAGGAGAAATATTTACATTGTGTACTTGCAGTATTATCATAGGACTTTTTATCTGATTTTCCCTTTATTCAAGTATACCTGAATACATGAATCATTTAATTAGAGGCCATGACTTTTATTTATATTAGTGACCTCAAGCAGATTTCTGGTCAACAAAGTGGATCTAATTGCTTTTAGAATATATTCTTGTACATACCCTCCAGGTTTATGCCCAAATGCATTGGTTGAATATATATATATATATATATATATATATATATATATATGTATTCATATATTCATATATATATATATTCATATATATGTATCTTAGTAAATATATATGTCAGTAATTATATGTATACACACATATAATACTTAGTATTACATTGTACTAGAATAATACATAATATGTATTATATATATAAAATAATTATATATATATATAACTCTTTTGAATCTAAGACTTCTACTCATAAGGTTTATTTTGTACTTGTGCCCTGAGACATGCTAGAGTTGGACTCCAGTTACAGGTCAGTTGGCAGTGATAAGTGGTGTGGGTAGACTATGGCATGGAACTGCATCTCATTGTAAGGCATCTGGCTCAGGTGAATCTTAAGTTCTCCAGGAAATAGAACAACTTAGATGACAAGCGAGAATGATTTGCCTGTGCTCATAAGGAAGACTCGGTTGGATTGGGAAGCTTGAGGCACTCAAGTATATATGAAATTCCAAAGTATCCATCTTCAAATATTTTGTGGCTTTCGGGTTTTCCCAATTGATATCTTAACTTCTCCCTAATAAAACTAGCAAATGATGAATTCAACCTAAACATTAATTCAACAAACTGCAAGATTAGACAGTGCATCTGACTTATGTATATGTTTGTTCTGTATCTAAAAGGGATAAGATTGCTTTCATTTCAACAGTGAAGGCTCTCTAGCACTTGAGATCGTCTTAAATTTAAACCCTTAGTCTTGCAATTTTTTTTTCTTTTTAAGGCCACACCTATGGCATGTGGAAGTTCCCAGGCTAGAGATCAAATCAGAGCTACAGCTGCCAGCCTACACCACAGCCACAGCAACACAGGATCCTAGCCATATCTGCGACCTACATCACAGCTCAAGGCAACGATGGATCCCTGATCCACTGAGCAAAGACAGGGATTGAACCCGTATTCTCATGGATACTAGTCAGATTCATTTCTGCTTCACCACAACAGGAACTCCAGCCTTGTCATTTTTGTAAGCTCTCTGTAACAGTTAGAAATATGAAGCCCACCTACAGTCCTTATATTCTTCCGTCTTACCACAGTGGTTCATTTTAGAAATGATTTAGTCTGAAAAAGCCTTTTTTTCAATATACACTTTATTCAGATATTCAGGGACATGTTTTAGCAGTGTACAGTATAGTTTTGATATTGCATCCTCTGGTGCAAGTGATATCTTTAAAACCTTCAAACAACCAGATCAGAAAAGCAGTTCTATCTTCACATTTCCTTGAGTTTGTGACCTGCACCATTCTTGGTATTGATTTTTGCATTGTGAGGATTCCAAGAGAAAGAGTTAAGTTCACACTGAAATTGCTTAAGCACAAAGGAATTGATTACTGGCCGATAAATGGCTTATATCATCACTGAGCTAGCAGAAGAACCAGAATGTCCTTCAGTTTTCAGTAATGGAAAGTGACAACTCAAAACTGAACTGACACAACAGAAAACCACTTTGTAAGTATATTAGGAGGCTTCCCCTACAGCTGCTAGCTCCAGAACCACACCACCTCTGGGCCATGAGGAACCTAAATGCCAAGGTGAAAAGCAGCCACCTCCAGAAGAACTTTGTGGCCTCTACTAAGAGCCACCAATAAAACAGATCTCTTCACCGAGTTCAGTTCTGAATTGATGTCTTCTGTGAGAACATATGACTAAGAAATCCATCCCAGAACTCTGGCTGCAAGGAAATCTAGAAAGTACAATTGTTTGCTTTCCAGGCTCTGCTAAATAAGAAGGCAGATGAATAAAAGTAAATCAAAGGACGATGAATGAAAGTTAAACATATCAATCCCTATCTGCCCCATAAGTTAGGGGGGAAATGGTATTAGGCTATCTGTCCAAAAATGTTCATAGCATTGCTGTTTGCAATTTCAAAAAAAATTAGAAACAGAAAATTAGTATCTAGGTGTATGTCCAGTTATATACATAGACAGGAAAACTGAACTCTCACAGTAGTAAATTTATTAATTATAGCTATATAGATGATTCTTAGCAAAATAATATCAATAGAGTAAAGCAAGTCAAAACTATTATATACAGCATGATACAATCTTCATAAAACTCCAAAGCAAACAAACTATATTGTTGAAGGATACATGCATATGTAGTGTAACTTGAAAAAGCAAAGAAATAATAACCATCAAATTCATGAAGGAAGAAAGACTGGAATTGAGAAGAAATATTCAGCTTTTATGGAATTGGTAATAGTCTTAGTCAATAGGTTGGCTATGGGTACTCATTTTATTACTCTACTTGAAAACATGTACATTCCATATTTATGTATTATAGTTACGTGCTAAAATTTTAAAGCTTATGCAAGCTTGGGTTCCATTAAAACCATGAGGTTCAAATAAAATAAAATAGCTTTTCTACCTAAGTGCTGTACCCACTACAGGTAATAAAGTTTAAGGAGAATATTGGCAAGCTATAGGGTCTTTATAGAAGTGCTTCTCAACCTTGACTGAACATTGGAATCATCTGGAAGCTTTAAAAATTCCTGATATTAGCTTTTCACCACTGGGAAGATAATATAGTGAGTCTGGAGTGCAGCCCGGGTACCAGGAGTTCATAAAACTCTCCATATGATAACATTTGTTTGCAAGGTTGCAAAATACTGCTTTAGAGGAATAAACTGAGATTTAATAGTTCCACAAGAGAGCCATCAAATGAGTATTGATCCCTAGAGAAGGAAATGGCTAAACTTGAGGACAACGTTGGTAGGGCTATCATGTTAAATGGTGGTTGGATTTATTCTGTCTACTTCAGATAGTCTTCAGTGCTAGCCTCCCATATCTTGTGTTTCTCTCAAAACATGTCATATGTCTAAGAAATCTAGAGGTTCCTTACAGTCATATTTTCATGTTTCTGGGATCTTAAAGTAGCCAGTTATGCTCAATATACTGAGTTAAGCATTGTTAAGAGTTTTATGCAGGGACTCAAGGAATTTAGCATTCTTTTATGGTGCAGGTAGCTGTTTATCAATCAAGAGAGAAGACATATGGAGAAATGCTGTTACAAATGCACTCCAGAGACAGGCAGGCAGAGAGCAGGGACCCAGATCACGGTGAATTTTCTCAAACAATAAGACACTTTAATAACATAACCTAAAGACCTGGGAATGTGTGTATGCATTTGGGTTAGGCAAAGGTTTAGGAGATGTGACAGTGTGACAGTGTATGGAAGACAAGCAAAATCTATCATATTGTGTTCCTGTAAGTACCTTTAATAAAAAGCATTTTTTGCTGTCTTAACAATCAAAATAACTTGATAGGGGAAACTGATGGTTCAGGGATTCTCTCCCTCCCCAGGACACCCACCTTACACATATTTACGTGCATCCAGATAATCTATAACTAGTTAAGTTACTCAGAAAATAATATTAATATAGCCCAAGTACTGGCTTCCAGCCCCTCATCTGTGTTAGCTCTTTTCTGCTCCACAGAATTCACCTCAAATCTAGCAAATGTGAGCTTCATGCAATAAATAAGGATAAATAAAAAAGAAAATGTGGGTGACATATCCCCTTTGCTAAAGAAGCATATGGTAAAATACATACTTAGTAGAAGTTGTGATGGGAGAAGGATACAGCCAATTTACCAAGTCTTAGAAAATACAACTTAGAAAGATGCACAAATGAAGCAAAGTTCCCAGTTACAGATGTGGGGGCCTTAGTACCAAACCTCAGTGCACAAGCCAAAAAAAACCACTCTGGACCACATGGAGATCTCTGTTACCTAAGAAAAGATGTCTGAAATTGATGGAAATGAAGGACATAAAGCATTCAGTACAGGCATGCTTTATCAGTTTCCGCTGCTGACCCCAACTAAGCCTGTGATTTTTACACATGGTGTGGTATCATGTGGAAAGTCTACTCCCAAACCAGGAAAAAAGCAGATGGGGACAAAGACTAAAAGGGAGAGTAATTGATACATGCACAACTCCACCTATTTCAGGCCTTCTCAGGACAAGGTAAGAGGTCAAGTTTAAGCAAGAGAAGGAGAAACCCCTCCCATTTGTTCCTTATTCTTCCAGACTGAAGGACAGAAGAGAGGAGCAACAGGATACCCCGCATGATTTTTCAGCCCCTTTCATGTCTCTGCCTTAGAAAGTATGACCTCATCAGTGTTCTTAAACTTGAGTGGCTCCTCTCCTCTTTGTGGAATAAAGCTTATTTCCTTTCTTTGCTTCTAACATTTTTTTGTGGAAATGGCAAGAGCAGGAGAAAAAGGGTCCTTGAGTTCCATCAAGTGATAAACATAACCTTTTCAAGAATGAAGCACTAATACAATCTTCGGATACAAACAGATGCATATGTGGGTGTTTTAAGGCTCAACCTTAAAAATAACCTTTAAAGTTTCTGCATTGAAGATGTCCCAGTCAATACCAATTTTTGAGGGGTAGGGAGGACAAAATAACATTCCTTGAGAATCTACCTATGTAGTGACAGGAACTACACTATGAGGCAAATAACCCTGTGGAGTTCAGAGTCGTTATACCCCATGTTACAGACAGAAATAGAAGCTGAGCAAGTTTTCTTTCCTGACCACTTGACTGACAGTAACAGAGCCAGGATCCAACCAGACCATGTCTCCATTAGCCCTGTTCTTTCTACTATAGTACAGGCCTCATTTCAAACCTGAGATCCTAGAAACAGAACAGAATATGCAAAAATGCCTAAGGGGAAGTAGTGATCTATTCCATCCAAAGGAAAGAGTGAAAAGCAAAGAACCAAATAAGAAAGTTGCTCTCCCGAGCCCAGCAGTCTTAACTGAGGAAGGAAATGGAAGAAATCATAGAAAGGAAGTTCAGCCTCAAGTATTTCCCCCAGAAGTAACTGATCTGAAACATACATACCAGATAGGAAAGGTAATTTAACAAACTATAAAATCAGTTCTTCTGGGATAATATATTTAGTTTAAAAAGAAATGAATTTAATATAGAAATACGCATGGGTGCTCTTTCATTTGAGTCACCTGCATCTCATATAGTCACCCTCAGGGGCATTTGTCCAGAAAGCTGCTTTTGTCAAAATCCCAACTTTATACTATGAAGACAAGCTATGATTCATATTCTAAAACCTGCATATCTAAATAGAATTAACAAACCTACCAGTACTTCTGACAGCCTGCCTGTCACGATTCACTCCATGTAAATGTAACGTACGTCTTACAGCACACATGAAAGCCCACAGCTGCCCATTTTCTCCTCAAAGCTCTACCTTTATCAACGCTGTTATTAAGTTTCTCTAATTATATTAGAGGAGAAGCTTCAAGCATGTACTATTTGCTTTTAACAGCTATCTGTAGTATTTGATAATCTCATTCTAACAAGAACATGATGCCTTAGGTTCAGGACAAACTACAGGCAATTACAGAAGGACCCAGCTAAAGGCAAAAAGAAGGGCCAAGGGGCACCCATGGGATGGGAAGAAGGGAGTAAACAAAGCTATGGATCCATAAATAAAAAGGTTTCCTGTAAATAAAGGAACTCATTTAGAGAGAGAAGAGAGGATAACTCAATAATTCGGGTGGAAGATAAATCATGCAGATTTTCTAAAACTTGGGCTTCTCTATTACAAATTCTCTCACAGAATGTTAACTTCCCAGAGCACAGTTTGAAAACCTTGGCTTTAGCTGAGCTCTCAGGGCCTCCTCCATCTGTGTGGTCTCAAGAGCAGAGAACAATCCTTTTATATCAAACTTAGGAAACTTTGTTATTTACTGAATAGTCATGATAATAATATTTTTAGAAAAGTGTGCAGATCAAATCTCATAAGAAGTGCTATTATTCTACTGTATGTCATTTAGGAGATTTTTACGCAGGTCTCTTGTCTTATGACTCCCCCTGGGGTGGTACCTCAAAGGACCACAATGCATTAAAATTATATTTATGTATTCAAGGGAGTGTAACAAAGGCCCAGGAATTTCTTTTGATAAGATACCTCTCACAAGTCACAGAAGCCAATGTCAGATTCTTCACTTAGCTCTAGGGTTGTTAGGGACCCCATGTTTTAAAACTACATTTGACCCTACAGAGGATACTTGGTAAGTATGTGTCATCCCTACAAACCAATTACCACTTTTCATTTCCATTAGCAAAATTTGCACTCAGGCAGAAGATCATATCGGTAAAGCTAGAAGGAATCCTAGAGCCATTATGCGTTTTTCCCCTGGACAGACAGGCCTAAGGTCTTTACCATCAATTTAATGCCCTCAGGACAATTCACAATGTTTTCCACACTAAGAGGTCCAGATCCTGCTACTGATACCAATTTATTCCACCCAGATGTGGAATAAACTCAGCCAGCCCCTCAAATTCAACATGATCAAAAGTAACATATCATTTTTTCACAGAAATCTCTCTTTTGTCTGCCTCTGTCATAAATAGTAACTTCACCATCTACTCAGTTTTCTAATCTAGAAATTTCAGCAGATTACTCTTTCCTCACTAAGTCTAATCAACCTTGCCTCCAAAATATCCCTAATTGCTGACCTCTTCCTCATCTACATCCTTAGCCTGTGCTGTTGTTCTTTCTTTCCTGGACCATTGTAATTGTCATGAAACCAAGTTCACTCCCAAAACTTCTGCCCCCTGCCATCCATCCTCACAGCAACAAAACACAAATCTGATTGTACCCATACCCTGCATCAAAGCCTAAGCAGATTCCCATTTTCTTCAGGATGAAGACCAATTCCTGGGAAAACTTGTAAGAGCCATTTACAAGCTAGTGTCACCCTGCATTTCCAGTTTCTTGCCCCAGAGCTCTGAGCCTACATGCCATATGCTTCACTACACAAAACTCATCATTTCCGTAATGTGCCATGTTTTAGCTTGTGATAGCTGTTAAAATCTTCTCTTCTTCTTTATATGCCAAATATGTACATTTCTTTCAGAATCTGGCTCATACATTACTTTCCCTGAATGATCTTCTCTCCTCCCCCAGATCCCTAATTGCTCCTTTTTCTGTACTGCCATTGTGCCCTGTGCCTGCCTCTTGTGGGTTGAATAGTTTCCCTCAAAAATATATGTTTAATCCTAATCCCTAGTACCTGTGACTATATTTGGAACTTGGGTCTTTGCAGATGTAATGGAGTGGAAATGGAAATGAGGTCATACTGGATTAGGTTGAGCCTTCACCATTATAAGTGTCCTCAAAAGAAAAAAGAAAGTTAGACACAGACACACAGGGTGTCTGTGTCTAAATGAATGTCTGAATGCTGTGTGAAGACAGACATCTATATTGAAGTGATACATCTCCAAGCCATGGAACACCAGATATTCCTGGAAACAACCAGAAGCTAGGAAAGAGGCATGAAAAATTCTCTCTGACACCCTGCAGAAGGAATTAACCTAGCCGACTCCTTGATTTTGGACTACTGACCTCCAGAACTGGAGGAGAGTAAATTTCTGCTGTTTTAAGCCACAAGTTTGTGGTACTTTATTACAGCGGCCCTAGGAAAATAACCTGCCCAATTTTGCTCCCTTTATACTGTCACAGTTCTTTGCTCTATACCTGTCTCTCCCACTAGACACCAAAGTCGTGCACGGAAGGCTTGTAGCTTGTCTTTGTAACTTAACCCTGTTTCCAACTCTCCTTTTTCCAGTTATCAGTGCATAGTGCCTGGCAACTGGTGGGCACCAAAAAAAAAAAAAAAAACAGAATAAAAGAAAAGAGAGTGAAGTTAGAAGAGAAGCTGAAGAAAAGCACTGTCATCGTGGTAAATGCACCGAACGAAATGACCTATTTCACCATTCCATCAAATGCTTTTAATTTTGTCATCATTAAACATTTTTCTCTAGAAAATATTCCGTTTTAATGTGTTTGCTTACAGACAACAAGTATAGTCTGTCTATATTGACAATAAAAACTGATAGCTAGAGTTCGGGATCCAGCCTGCAGAAATGATTTCTGTTGTATCCATAGTATGGGCCCACCAAATTGAAAAAAAAAATGTTTCATTGATAACATTCAGAATCATTCATAAAGTTCAAAGTTGGGGTTTCTCCATCAAAAGGTTATTGTCGAACAATGGGTCTTCATTCCCATGTGCCCATAGCTGTCCGCCTCCAAGTGGCAGTGCCTCCTCAGGTGACATTCACCCTCTCCTATTCACCACAGGCCCCAGTGCACTGTCACTTCTTTTTCTAGATCATCTTATTTATATTATCTTCCTGGGGTCACCAGCCCACAAACCCCCATAGGAATGAAGATGGTAAACGTGTTTCAAATATTTTGAAAGAAGGTTTTTTTCCAAGTTATTATTCATATTTTAAATACTACTTATATAGAAAATGCATATGTGAGTGTGTGCATTAAGATAAATTCCTAGTATGTTGGCCAAGAGTTTCAGGCTTTGAGAATCTCATTAATGAAACTGTCATATCATCACCTACAACTCAGAGATGTGACCCTTTCATGCTTTTTCCTCTCACTCTTCAGAACAGTTTTCCAACACTTGGAGGCAAAGGAAAGGGCACAGAGAGGAACTTTGCTATTCTCATTACCTAAATCACTGCAGACTTAGGTTCACAATAAATGCCCTTGTGGTATTTATGCTAACATTTTGAAAATAAGTTCAATAAAAAAACATGGATAACTCTAAAATGCCCTTCACATCACAGCATTAGCTCACAAACACCCACAGAAAATGTCTCAGTTACAATTTATATGCACTTTACTTGGTTCCTCCTTCTCTTCATTATGTCCTTTTTCCCCTGGAGAAATTAGAAACAGAACTAAAAGCTCAAGTAAAAAATTAAGCAAAAGAGAAATTTTCAGCTAGAAAAAAGCTAACACCTCCAGTTTTAGTTCCTAAGAGATACACCACTTTTCTGGACTTGAACAGCATTTGTTTTGTCAATTTAAGTTTCTCTCTCTGTGTGGAACACTACCCCCTACAAACATACACATTCCCCTTCATTTATCCCATTTAAAATGAGCCTCTGTGGAAGAGAAATCTTCCCTGAAACAATCATCCTATGACTAATCTGCTCCTGAGGGAAAAAATTTCAGAATCAGGATAGCAAAATCCCTTCATAACAAGTGTGGTT
>PVHT020000256.1:6631659-6648012 GCA_004024745.2 Catagonus wagneri
CCCCCCCCCCCGCCCCGCCTCCGGACTACACCTATGGCATGTGGAGGTTCCCAGGCTAGGCCTGTAGCTGCAGGCCTACACAACAGCCAAAGCGACACCGCATCTGAGCTGCATCTGCGCTGCATCTGCGACCTACACCACAGCTCATGGCAATGCCAGATCCTTAACCCACTCAGCAAGGCCAGGGAGTAAACCCACATCCTCATGGATACTACTTGGGTTCGTAACCCACTGAACCTCAATGGGAATTCCCTGAGATAACTATTTCTTTAGAGAAAAACAGAGTGATAAGGAAAAGAGTGAAACATAAGAAGGAGCAAATAGAGATTTTCAGATTGCTTCTCAAATGTTTTGACAAATGATGATTTATGTGTGTCATTTCTGACCTAAGTCCTTCCTAATTTATCTAGTTCTAGTCTTTCTGTGTATTACTTTTAATGGGATGCTTATGGACTAAATCAAGGTCACAGAGTGACTGCTTTATAAGATTTTAAAGATTACTCTCCCAAGTGGAGGGTAAAGGAGGGAGAGGCAATATAGGGGAAGGGGATTAAGAGGAACAAAGAGTTATGTATAAAATAAGCTACAAGGATACATTGTACAACATGTGAACTATAGCCAATATTTTACAATAACTATAAATGAGGAATAATTTTAAAATTTATGAATCACATGTATACCTGTAACATATAATATTATATATCAACTATACTTCAATTTATAAATTTTGAAAAATAAAATAAATCCCATAAAATAAAAATAAAAATTAGTGGAGTTCCCATTGTGGCTCGGCATAAATGAATCCAACTAGTATCCACGAGGATGCAGGCTGGATCCCTGGCCTCGCTCAGTGGGCCGGGGATCCAGCATTGCCCTGAGCTATGATGTAGGCCGCAGACACGGCTCGGATCTGGCATTGCTGTGACCATGGCTGGCAGCTGTAGCTACATTTCGACCTCTAGCCTGGGAACTTCCATATATCACAAGTGTGGCCCTAAAAAAGCAAAAATAAACATAAAGATTACTCTCCCATTAGACATGGTATTGCACTAAAAACAAACTCTGTTTACCCAGTTCCCCAAACTTAATTACATGATAAAAGTTGATTCTTCAATTCCCTTTCAATTCTGTAAAGAAAAAGAAACAAAAAGAAAAATAAAAAAAAATCCCTGATCCTTATTATTTAAAAGCTTCCTGTGGCACAAGAATAATCGAATTTCAAGATACGGAACAGTAACATGAAAAGAGAGCAATTAAAGCATATGTTCAAAGGCCTGGTTGACACTGACGTACTTAGAAAATAGGCCACAAGTTTTGTGCGTACAGAAATGCATGTTTCTGATTATCCTGTTTGTATAAACAATAAATATTTTAGGCTATCTCTATGACAAACCTTATCAGACAGATTGTTTGGTCTGGAAGTTAGAAGGTGGATAATTTTTCCATTCTCAAATAAATAACTCCACAGATAAGTCCAAATCATGACCCCTTTGAGCTGGCCTGCACAGAACTGGAAATGAGCCAGAGAAGTATATTGGGGCACAGGGGTGGGAGGGGCAGTGTTGAAAGATGCATTCTATGAGCTAAGACAGAGGAGGATTAGGCAAGGCCAAGCACAAGGGTTCTTCTAAAAGACCTGATGAGCTAGGAAAACGGATGTCAGACACATGTCTAAGACAAGGCAGTAAAGACCTCTAGTTACCAGTAGAAATGGTGGGGTAAGCAGAGACTGAAAAAAGACACCAAAAAAAAAAAAAGGAAAGAAAGAAAGAAAAAGAAAAACCCACAAAGGGCGGAGGCCAGAAGCCCAGTCGCTGAAGAGTAGGAAATCCCTAAAATTTGTACTGCCTTCTAATAAACTGTAAGACTTCCTTGACAATTTGTAGGATCTGTAATTTTGATAAGCCACTGACCTTGACTAAGAACTTCCAGAGTCCATGTGATGAAAATATGTGTGTGCTCAAGGAATTCAACATCAGAGCAAATTTTGTATAACCATATTGATTCATCTGTCAATACTAATGTCAACGGTAAACTGTTTGATTATTATAGTCTCATTGGACATCTTACTATTAATAATCACCCTCATTCTTCTATTTGTTGAATTTCTCAAGTGTTTTCATTCATTTTTTCAATGATATTTAGATTAAATGAATGCTGGGGAAAGATCGCTTTACGAGCCTTTTAAAGATTACTCTCCTGTTAGAAATGGAAGTGTGTGTCAGTTTTTCCCAAAAATTTCAACTGGATTTTACTTGGAATAGCATTAAACATATGCACTACCTTTGGAGAAATTGACATGTTCAAATAGTCTTTAATTTAAATATTATTTCATTCCTTTTACTGAAGTGTTGCTTTCTTCATAATTCTTACTAGAGTTATTTCTTGGTATTTAATTCCTATTGCTTTTTGAACACATTTTTTTACTCATTTTTTTTCTAATTGGGTTTAGCAAATTTAAATGAAAACAATTGATTTTTTAACTTATTCATTTTTGCTTTTTAACTTTTTGCCCCCTTCACTCATTTCATCCACCCTCCAACCCACACCTCCAGTAACCACCACTGGTTTGTTCTCTGTATCTGTCTATGGCCTTTTTTTTTTTTTAGATTCCACTTATAAGAGAGATCATTCATACAGTATTTGCCTTTCTGTGTCTGACTTACTTCACTTAGTAAAATGCCCTCAGGGTCCACTGATGTCATTGCAAATGGCAAGATTTCATTCTTTTTCACAGCTGAATAATGCCTCATATGAGATATATATATATATATATATGTATGTATATGTGTGTGTGTATATATACATATATATATATAACATCTTCTTTACCCGTTCACCCATCAGTGGACACTTAGGTTGTTTCCGTATATTGGCTATGGTAACTAATGCTGTAATGACCATGGGAGTGCAGGAGTGCATTAGTTAGTGCAGGAGTGCATTTAGTTAGCATTTTTATTTTCTCTGGATAAATATCCAAAGTGGAATTGCTGGATCATGTGGTAGTTCTATTGTTTAATTTTTTTAGGAAACTCCGTACTGCCTTTTTGTAGTGACTATACCGACTTACAATCCCACCAATCCTGCACCCCAAAAAGTCCCTTTTGCTCTACGTCCTTACCAAAATTTCTTATTTCTTGTCACTTTGGTAATAGCCATTCTGACTAATGTGAGATTATATCTCACTATGGCTTTGATGTTCATTCCCCTGATTTACAATGTTGAGCATCTTTTCATGTACTTCTTAACCATCTATATGTCCTCTCTGGGAAAAGGTTTGTTCTGATCTTCTACCTATTTTTTAAATTGGATTGTTGGGGCATGTTTGTTGTTAGTTTTTGCTATTGAGTTTATGAGTCCTTTATATATTTTGAATATTAGTTTCTTATCAGATATATGATTTGCAAATATTTTCTCTCCTTCAAAAGATTGTCTTCTCATTTTCTCTATGGTTTCCTCTTTTGTGCAAAAGCTTTTTTATGATATACCCAGTCATTTTTGTTTTTCTTGGTGGTGTCAGATTTCAAAAATCATTTCTAAGACCTATCTCAAGATACTTACTGTACATTTTCTTCTAGGAATTTTATAGTTTCAGGTCTTACATTCAAGTTTTTGCTTCATTTTAAGTAATTTTTTAATATGATGTAAGATAGTGGTTGAGTTTCATTCTTTAGTGTGTGGCTGATCAGTTTTTCCAACACTGTTTACTGAAGACACTGCCCTTTCCCTATTGTATATTCTTGGCTCTTTTGCTGTAAATTAATTAGCCATATGTTTTTGGGTTGATTTGCAGACTCTGTATTTTTTCCATGGTCTATGTGTCTGTTTTTATGACAATACTGCAATGTTTCGATTTCTATAGAAATCAGGGAGTGTGATGCCTCCAGCTTTGTTCTTCTTTCTCAAGATTCTTTTAGCTATTTGGGGGAGGGGGAGGGTTTCATACAAATTTTAGCAAATTTCTATTTCTTTGACAAATGACATTTGAATTGTGAGGTGAATTGCATTGAATCTGTAGTATGCTATCAGTAATATGGGCATTTTAACAATATTCTTTCAGTTCATGAACATGGACTAATCTTCCATTAATTTGTGTCTTTAATTATTTCAATAATTTATTATAGCTTACAATATATAGATCTTTTACCTCATTGGTTAAATTTATTTCTAGGTATTTTATTCTTTTTATGCAATTGTAAATGGACTGTTTGCTTTATTCTCTATTAAATTGTTATTCATATATAACAATGAATTGGATTTTTTTATGTATTGGTCTATTAGTTCTAAAAGTTTTTTAATGGAGTTGAGTTTTTATATATAATATAATGTCATCCGTGAATAGTGACAGTTGTAGCTATTTCTTTTCAATTAGAATGTCTTTTTTTCTTTTTCTTGCCTAACTTCTCTGGCTAGGATTTCTAATACTATATGGACTAAAAGTTGCAAGAGTGGGCATCCTTATCTCGTTCTCAATCTTAGAGGAAAAGAATTTCAGCTTTTCACAGTTGACTATGATGTTAGTTGTGAGCTTGTCATATATTTCCTTTATTATGTTGAAGTATGTTTTCTCTTTGCCCTCTTTGTTGTGAGTTTTATCATAAATGGACAGTGAATTTTGTCAAATACTTTTTATGCATCTGTTGATGTTTTTTATACTTTTTTTTTCTTATTTTGCTTTCTAGGGCCGCACCTGCAGCATATGGGACTTCCCAGGCTAGGGCTCAAATCAGAGCTACAGCCATTGGCCTATACCACAGCCACAGCAACGTGGGATCCAATCCACTCTGTGACCCACACCACAGCTCACCAGATCCTTAACCCACTGAGCAAGGCCAGGGCTCGAACCCGCATACTCATGGATCCTAGTAGGGTTCGTTAACCCTGAGTCATGAAGGGGACTCCAATTGTTCATTTTTTTAATGTGGTCTATTACATTGACTTATTTGTCAATGTTGAAGCATACTTTCATCCCTGGAATAATCCTATTTGATTACGGTGTATGACCCTTTTAATGTACGGTTGAATTCTGTTTACTAATATTTTGTTGTGGATTTTTACATCTTTTTTTATCAGGTTTATTGGCTTTAATTTTGGAATACTTGTTTTGGTATGAGGGTAATTCTGGCCCTATAAAATAAGTATGGAAGAATTCCCCTCTCTTTTATTTTTTGGAAGAATTTGAGAATGATTGGTAGAATTCACCAGTGAAGATCCTGGGCTTTTATTTGGTGGGAGGTGTTTGGTTATTCATTTAATCATTACATGTTATCAGTCTGTTCATATTTTCTCTTTCATGATTCAGTCTCAGGAGGTTGTATATTTCTAGAAATGTATCCATCTCTTCCAGGTTGTCCAGTATGTTGGTTAATAATTGTTTATATTAGCCTCTTATGATCTGAATAACTTTGCTGTGCACTAGAAATTAATACAACATTGTAAGTCAACTAATCTTCAATAAAATAAAATTTAATTGTGTTGAAAAAATAAAAATTAAAAAAGTGTGTATTTTGTCTGCTGCCAGTAAATGAGTCTTGTTTTTTAATCCATTCAGCCACATCTTTTGACATTTATATTTAAAAAAATTATTTATGGGTATTTTTATTGTCATTTTAAGAATTGTTTTTGCATTTCTTCTCTGTTCCTTCTTCTCTCTCTTCTGTGGTTTGATGGCTTTTTTGTCAGTATACTTATATTTTCTTTATCTTTTGTGTGTATTTTCTATAAATTCTGGCTTTGTGGTTACCATGAGGCTTACATAGAATAACTCATAGCTACAACAGTCTATTTTAAGTTGATAACGACTTAAGTTTGATCCCATTCTAAAGCTCAACTTTTTTTAATACCCTCCATCAAGTTTTATGTTTTTTTGATGCCACACATTACATCTTTTTATCTTGTGTATCCCTTAATTATTGTTATCATGGTTATTTTCCCTACTTGTCTTCCAACCTTCATACTGCCTTAATAAGTCATTAATCTAGTACCTTTACTATATGTTTATGTTTCCAGTGAGATTTATTCTTTCATATGTTTTCTTGTCACTAACCAGTGCCCTTTCTTTTCAGCTTAAAGAAAGGCTGAACTTATAAGGTAGCAAATCATGCTCAGATTTGAAATGAAGGAGATTTACCTACTCATATTAAAGCATTGTCCTGAGGGGCAGACATATAATTTATTTTTTAAAATATTTTATTTATTAATTTATTTATTTTGCTTTTTTTAGTGCCCCCCCCCACAGCATATAGAGATTCCTAGGCTAGGGGTCAAATCGGAGCTGTAGCCGCAGGCCTACGCCACAGCCATGGCAACACCAGATCCAAGCCACGTCTGTGAATTACACCACAGCTCATGGCAATGCTGGATCCTTAAACCACTGAGCAAGGCCAGGGATCGAACCAGAGTCCTCACAGATGCTAGTTGGATTCATTAACCACTGAGCCATGACGGAAACTCCCGGCAGACATATAATTAAACATACACATCTAGGAACCTGCTGGAACATTCTAAGGGAATACAGACTGATGGCACTATCTCCATGCTTTCCCTTTCCTGTACTAATATATCCTGTACAAAAGTTTTTGCACATGTTTTGTCCCCTCTTATTAAGGCTTCCACCTACAGGACACTACTTGGCTGCCTAATTCTGGATGCCAGGGGGCTTGCATTCCTTGTCCTATGAAGTCATATTAATCAGTGTCATCCAGAAGGGATCTAATTTTCTCCCTGGAACCCCAATTTTTTCAGCTCTTTCTAGGGGACACTATATTGCCTACCTCTGGTGGCCAGTGGAGCTTATGCTTGTGGGTCCCACAGAACACTGTTGGTAATAGACAAAGAGTTTTTAAACAACTACCACTGCCAGGGCATAGAAAGACACTGGATTCAGGAGACTGATCTTTCTGTGAAGGCAGCCTATCAGCCAATTGCCATGGCTGCATCCAGAGAAGGCAGGCTTTAGTGGCTGAATATAAACCTTTGCAGAGGACTTTAAAGGAAAGCACCTTATTTGTTCTCTCCCACTGCCATGCCCCAGAATGGGGGTGCCCTATTAGTTTCTCAAACCAACACATTCAATACAGACTTCCTTTTCCAATCACTTTTGCTATTTTTATTTTTGGCAATATCAGTTCCTTTCTTCTCCAACACCAGAAACATTATTGCTTTAAATTACTTATTGTCCCTCATCAACTGTGTCCAGCCTCACATAAGCTCATGGCTCTTATTTATTGCATACGGATCTCATGTGCCTCACTTCCTTGGTCTTTCCAAAGTTATCAACCCAGTGAGACCTTCACTATGGATCCTAGGCTGTATTTCCTCCTCCTTTTTTAGAAGAGTATTTTTTAAATTGAAATATAATTGAAATACAACATCATATAAGTTTAGGGTGCACAATGCATTGATTTGATACATTTGTATATTGTAATATGATTACCACTGTAGCATTAGCTAACATCTCTATCACTTTACATAATTGTTCCTATTTTGAGGTGAGGACAATTAAGATCTACTCTTTCAGCAACTTTGAAATCTGTAATACAGCATCATTAACTATAATCACTATGTTGTGTATTAGCTCTCCAGAAATTATTTATCTACTAGCTGCAAGTTTATACACTTAAATAAATGTCCCCAATTTTCCCACCAGTCAACCCCTTGGTAACCATCGTTTTACTCTCTGTTTTCACATGTTCATCTGTTTAGATTTACTTACCACATATGAGTGATATTACAGAGTATTTGTCTTTGTCTTTTTTACTTATCTCAACATCAAAATCTATGTATGTTGTGGCAAATAACAGGATATAATTTTTTTCTCATGGCTGGTAAATGTTCCATTGTGTGTGTGTGTGTGTGTGTGTGTATACACATTTCATATCACATTTTCTTTATCCATTCATCCATTAATAGATACTTAGGTTGTCTCTATGTTTTGCCTATTATAAACAATGCTGCAATAAACATGGATTTAAGATGTATTTTTGACATTCTGGTTTCATTCCCTTTGAACATATATCCTAAAATGAAATTTCTGGATCACACAATAGTTCTATTTTTAGTTTTTTGAGGACCCTTCATACTGTTTCCACACTGCTCAATTTCTATTTCTGCCACCAATGTACATGGTTCCCTTTCCACCACATCCTTGACAACACTTGTTATTTCTTTTCTTTTTGATATCAGCTATTCTAACAGGTATGAGGTGCTATCTCATTTTGGTTTTGCTTGCATTTTTCTCATGATTAGTGATGCTGAACATATCATGTACCTGTTGGCCATCTCTGTCTTCTTCAGGAAAATGTCTATTGAGGCTTCCTGCTTTTATTTGTTTGTTTGTTTGTTTGTTTGTTTGTTTATATTTGCTCAATTTTTATGGCTGCTCCTGCAGCATATGGACGTTCCAAGGCTAGGGATCCAATTGGAGCTGCAGCTGCCGGCCTACACCATGCCCACAACAACATCAGATCTGAGTCTCATCTGTGACCTACACCATAGCTCATGGAAATGCTGGATCCTTAACCCTTGAGCAAGGTCACGGATCAAACCCTCATCCTCATGGATACTAGTCCAGTTCATTACCAGTGAGCCATGACAGGGACTCCGTTCTGCTCATTTTTAATTGAATTGTTTGGGAGGTTTTATTTTTTTCCATTGAGTTGAATAAGTTCTTTATATATTTTGGACATTAATCTCTTACCCAATAGTTTACAGATATTTTCTCCTATTCTATAGGTTGCCTTTTCATTTTGTCAATTGTTTCATTTACTGAGCATAAATTTTTTGGTTAAATAAAATATTAGCAAAATGAATCCAACAGTACATTAAAATGATCATACACCATAACTAATGGGAATTAATCCCTGGGATGCAAGGATGGTTCAATATATGCAAATCAATAAATGTGATACACAATAGAATGAAATGTAAAAATCACATGATCATCTCAATAGATGCAGAAAAAGCATTTGATAAAATACAACACCACGTCATGATTAAAAAAAAAAAAAACCTCAACAGGCAGATCAAGATGCATAGGAGTAAGACTTCATGCTCACCTTCTCCCACAAACACATCAAAAAAACCCATCTACATGTAAAACGACTCGTGAAGAACATCTACTGAATGCTGGCCTAAATTAAATCTCCAAAAAGGACAAGAAACTCTTGACATAACCGGGTAGAACAAAGGAAGAAGAGAGAGAGAGACAGAGAAAATGAATCAGGATGGGATTAGAATTCCTGAGAGGGAGCTGTGACGGTGAAAAGGAACCCACACCCTGGGAAGCCACAGAACCAACAGGAAGATCAACCAAGACAGAGGGACCTCAAAGTCACTAAGAAAAGCACAGCAGCTAGACTGAAGAGGGCAAACTAGAGTGAGAACCTCACAGATCATTGGTACCACCACCCTAGACACCACAGCCTGAGACGCTCGGGCAGGAGCTGGGTGCTGAGACTCAGGCTCCAGAAGTCAGTCCCAGGGAGAGGACTAGGGTTGGCTGTTTGGGTACAGCCTGAGAGGTTAAGGAGCACTGTGCTATGGGCTGGGAAGTGGAACACCTCTGCAGAGGGAACCCAGGAGAAGGTGCCATTGTTGATGAGGGTGAGAGGAGGAGAGGCGGACAACCATAGGAATTTCCCTGTGCAGTGTGCGTTCTCAGAGGGAGAGGTACCTCTGGCACAGGCTGTGGCTGACAAAAAGCCTCTTGCTCAGTCTATGGGAGACCAGGTACTTCTTGGGCAGACTACAGTGGATGGGAACTTCTAGTGTGAGCTAAGGTCAGCAAGGGGCTAAGTGCGATGTGGCACCTCTTGTGTGATCTACAGGCAGCAGGAACAGACCACAGTGGTTGGCTTGGAGGTCAGAGGGAGGTGTGGCCTGCCACCACTGGGGGCCTGTGAGTGGGCTTCACCTGCAGCCCCAGTAATCTCAGGGGTCAGCCAAAAAATAAAAAAATAAAAAAGGCACTGCAGCCAAGCACTACACGTTATTGCTCTCAGCCCCCCAGGAACACACCTGCCCTGCAGCTGCCACTGCCAAATGCTCTGGGCACTGCCCAGACTCTTGATCACTGTCCCTTCCCAGGAACCTACAACTAGGAGCAGCTGGTACAGCACATCCTGCGTGGGGTAAGTGGGCCAGGGTGCTTCTTGTGTGGTCTGCAGGTGGCAGGGGCAAACCACTGCAGTTATCTCTGACTCCAGAGGTGGGCATGGCCCACCACCACTAGGGGTCCATGAACAGGCACCATGGGCATTTAGGTTGTTTCCATGACCCGGCTATTGCATAGAGTGCTGCAATGAACACTGGAGTACATGTGTCTTTTCGACTCATGGTTTCCTCTGGATAGATGCCCAGGAGTGGGATTGCTGGATCAAATGGTAATTCTATTTTGAGTTTCCTGAGGAATCTCCATATTGTTTTCCATAGTGGTTGCACCAATTTGCATTCCCACCAACAGTGTAATAGGGATCCTTTTTCTCCACACCTTCTCCTGCACTTACTGTTTGTAGACTTTTTGATGATGGCCATTCTGGCCGGTGTAAGGTGGTACCTCATAGTGGTTTTGATTTGCACATCGACAGAGGAGTGGATAGGGAAGATATGGTACATACACACAATGGAATATTACTCAGCCATTAAAATGAACGAATTACCAACATTTATAGCAACATAGATGGACCTAGAAATTATCATGCAAAGTGAAACCAGTCAGACAATTAGGCAGCAACACCCAATGCTACTGCTTACATGTGGAAACTAAAAAGACACAATGAACTTCTTTGCAGAACAGAGAATGACTCACATACTTTTGAAAACCTTGGTTTTTCAAATAAGATAATCTGGGGGCTAGGGGGATGCACTGTGAGTTTGGGATACAAAATCTATAAAATTGACTTGTGATGATTTATGTACACCTATAATTGAAATAAAATCCATTAAGAAAAAAAAAAAAAACAGGCACCATGTGTGGTCCCCAACCTCAAGGGCACCACAGAGGAGGGCCCTGTGACCAAACACCACACGTTGTTGCTCTCACACCCTTGGGAGCACACTGGCCCTGTTTCTGACAATGCCGAGTGCTCTGGGCAGTGCCCACACACTTGACTCTGTCACTTCCAAGGATCATGCAACTAGGAGCAGCCTGTGCAGCACCTCCTGTGTTGACTAAGTGAGATGGGGTGTTTCTTGTGTGATCTGCAGTTGGTGGGGGCAAAACACCACAGTTATCACTGATTCCAGAGGTGGATGTTGTCTGTTACCACTAGGGGGTCCCTGAACAGGCACCACTTGTGGCTCCAATCACCTCAGAGGAGGGCATTGCAATCGAACACTATATGTTGTTGCTCTCACTCCCATGAGAAATCACACTCCCTGCTCCTGCCACGGCCAAATGCTCTGGGCACCTTGTAAATCTGCCTAGGTTCATTACCATTTCCCAGGGCACTGCAACTAGGAGTAGCCTGTGCCACTTTCCTGCAGATCCTTGCTGCTGTTAAGAGCCCAGCAACCAGGCACTGACCACTAGCCCTACCCATTGCCTCCTTCTCCCTGAAAACACCCTCACCCTGGCAGCAACAACCTGCTCACACCAAAGAAAGAGACAGAAAATGTCCAAAATCTCATGCCAAAAATAAATGGTAACCCCCTACAAAATACAAAGGGGCACTCTTGCTTAGCAGTAGCCCTCCATGATGATAGTTTGGCTTCCATAAACTCATAGAAAAAGAAAAGATAAGCAAGACGAAGGATCTGAGGAACAATTCCCAGTTAAAAGAAAAGAATTCACTCAAAGCAGTAAACAATACAACAGACATCTGCAGTCTGACAGACACTGAATTCAAAAGGGAGGTAGTGAAAATACTGAAGGAATTAAGGCTGAATATTAAGGAATTAAGAGTGGATATGAACAGTGATGCACTTCACATGATAATTTCTAGGTCCATCCATGTTGCTATAAATGTCAGACAATTAGACAGCAATACCCAATGCTACTGCTTACATGTGGAAACTAAAAAGACACAATGAACTTCATTGCAGAATAGAGAATGACTCACAAACTTTGGAAAACCTTGGTTTTTCAAATAAGACAATCTGGGAGGTAGGGGGATGCACTGTGGTTTTGGGATACAAAATCTATAAAATTGACTTGTGATGATTTATGTACACCTATAATCGAAATAAAATCCATTAAGTTAAAAAAAAGAGTGGATATGAACAGTGATGCAGACTCCTTTAGAAAGGAACTGGAAAATATAAGGAAGATCCAAGAAAAATTGGAAAATTCATTTGCAGAGATGCAAACTGAGCTAAAGGCACTAAACAGTAGAATGAATAATGCAGAGGAACGAATTAGTGACTTGGAAGATAGAATAATGGAAATCTCCCAATCAGGACAAAAGACAGAAAAACAAATGAAAAAATATGAAAAAAATATAAGAGATCTATGGGACAATAATAAGCAGGTCAATCTATGCATATTAGGAATTCCAGAAGGAGAAGAAAAAGAAAAGGGGATTGAAAATCTATTTGAAGAAATTATGTCTGAAAATGTCCTAAATCTAAAAGAAACTGATATCAAGATACAGGAAGCACAGAGGGCCCCAAACAAGTTGAACCCAAATAGGACCACACCAAGACATTGTATAAAAAAAAATGGCAAAAATTAAAGATAAAGAGAGAATTCTAAAGGCAGCAAGAGAAAAGCAAAGCATTAATTTTAAGGGAACCCCCATAAGGCCATCAGCTGATTTCTCCACAGAAACACTACAGGCCAGAAGGGAGTAGCAAGATATATTTAAAGTTCTGAAAGGAAAAAATTTGCAACCTAGAATACTCTATCCAGCAAGAATGTCATTTAAAATAGAAGAAGAAATAAAGAATTTCCCCAACAAACAAAAGCTGAAAGAGTACAACAATACTAAACCCATTCTAAAAGAAATACTGAAAGGCTTGTCTAGATGAAAAAAATGAAGAAGAAGAAATAGGATGGGGAAAACCACAATTGGAAAGGAATCACTTAAATAAGCCAGCATATAGATCTAAAAGAGGAAAAAAGAAAACTACAGTAAAAGCAATGATAAACACAAGGAACAGTGAAAGGACAAACATGAAGACATTAAAAAAAAGACTTCAAAATCATAGAATGTAGGGAAGGAAAGTAAGAAAATATAGATTCCATTTTTATTACTTTAATAATATATTTGAGCCTATATGACTATAAGGCTAAAGCAAGCAGCTACAAGAAGGGGTTAACATACTCAAAAAATAGGGCAAGCACAAAACAAACCCAAACATTACATTCACAAAAACTATGTGACAAAACAGACTTACTGAAACCATTTATGAAATTACTATATTTATATTTTATTAAGCTCTTATCTTGGGAAGACAGTGGTCCATTTTACCAACTTCCTTCTTGAGGGGACAGCCTCTTCATTCTTTCAGAAAGTTTTAATCTTAAAGTTGTTCCTTTAGGGGTAGTATGAGAAAATTTTTCAAGACAAAAAACTTCACCTGTATATATATATATATATATATATATATATATATATATATATATATAGTCTATATATAGTCTACAACAGTATTTAATTCTCCTCTTACCAAAATCCCACAAAATACCTCAGATTGAATAACTGGGTTAAAGAACTGTGTGTAGGAGTTGCCTTCGTGGCTCAGTGGTTAACAAATCCGACTAAGAAACATGAGGTTGTGGGTTTGATCCCTGGCCTTGCTCAGTGGGTTAAGGATCCGGCGTTGCCGTGAGCTGTGGTGAAGGCTGCAGACGCGGCTCAGATCCCACGTTGCTGTGGCTGTGGCAAAGGCCGGCAGCTACAGCTCCTGTTAGACCCCTAGCCTGGGAACCTCCACACGCCATGGGTGCAGCTGTACATAAAAAAAGGCAAAAAGACAAAAAAAAGTAAAATAAAATAAGATAAAATTAAGGCCATAAAGACAAAGATGGACACTATTTAACGGTAAAAGGATCCATTTAAGAAGAGGATATTACAGTTGTCAACATATATGCCACTAATATAGAAGCACCAGATACAGACATAAAAGGAGAGATTGATGGGAATACAATAATAGTAGGAGACTTTAACACCCCACTCACATCAATGGACCGATCTTCTAGACAGAAAATCAATAAGGAAACAGTAATCCTAAATAACACAACAGAAAAGTTAGACAATATTTTCAGGACATTATATCCAAAAAAATCAGAATACACATTCTTCTCAAGTGCACATGAAACACTGTCAAGGATTGATCACATGCTGGGGCACAAAGCTAACATCAACAAATTTAAGCACACAGAAATTATTTCAAGTATCTTCTCTGACCACAATGGCATGAAACTAGAAATCAACCACAGGAAAAGAAATGAGAAAAAAACTAACTACGTGGAGACTAAACAACATGCTACTAAAAAAAAATGGGTAAATGAGGAAATTAAGAAAGAAATTTAAAAATACCTTGAGACAAATGATAAAGAAGATACAACCACTCCATATCTACAGGATACCGCAAAAGAAGTGCTCACAGGGAAATGCATAGCAATACAGGCCTTCCTCAAAAAATAAGAAAAATTAAAAATAGACTATTTAACTCACCACCTAAATGAATTAGAAGAAGAACAAATGAAACCTAAAGTCAACAGAATAAAGGAAATCATAAAGATCAGAGAGGAAATCAATAAAATAGATTAAAAAAACAATGGAAAAAATCAATAAAACCAAGAGATGTTTTTTTTGAAAATGTAAACAAAATTGACAAGCCTCTGGACAAACTAACAAAGAAGAGGAGAGAAAAAAACAAATAAACAAACTAAGAAGTGAAAAAGGAGAAATCACAACAGATACTGCAGAAATACAAAAAAAAAAAAAAACCCTAAGAGAATACTATGAACAATTGTATGCCAACAAATTTGACAACCTAGAAGAAATGGACAACTTTCTAGAGACTTATACTCTACCAAAACTGAATCAACAAGAAACAGATCAACTGAACAGACATATTACTAGAAATGAAATTGAATATGTCATTAAAACACCCCATACAAATGAAAAGTCCAGGACCAGATGGCTTCACAGGCAAATTCTACCAAACATACAAAGAGGAACATATACCCATCCTCCTTAAACTTTTCCAAAAGGTTGAAGAAGAAGGAACACTCCCCAAAATATTCTATGATTCCAACATCACCCTAATACCAAAGCCAAAGATACCATGAAAAAAGAAAACGATAGGCCAATATATTTGATGAATACAGATTCAAAAATTCTCAACAAAATTTTAGTCAACTGAATCCAACAACATATAAAAAAGATCATATACCATGACCAAGTCGGATTCATCCCAGGTTCACAAGGATGGTTCAGCATATACAAATCAATCAATGTCATACACCGCATCAACAACAAAAAAAAGTCAAAAACCACATGATAGTCTCAATAGATGCAGAAAAAGCATTTGACAAAGTCCAACATCCTTTCATGATCAAAACTCTTACCAAAGTGGGTTTAGAGGGAATATACCTTAACATAATAAAAGCCATTTATGAGATTGGATTAAGATGGTGGAATAGAAGGACTGGAGCTCAACTTCTCTCCCAAATAACAGCAAAACTACAACCAAATGCCAAGCAACCTTCAACCAAATGGACTGTAAACTTCCAAAAAAGATACTCTGCTCCAGAAGACAAAGCAGAGACCACATCAAGAGGTAGGAGGGGCGATTACGCGATAGAAGCAACCCCATACCTCCCGGGTGGTAAGCCCCACAGACTGGAAAGTAACTGCATCACAGAGACTCAGCTACAGGACTGAGAGTTCTGAGCCCCATGTCAAATCCCCACGCCTGGGGATCGGGCACAGGGAGAAAGAGCCCCGGGAGCATCTGGCATTGAAGGCCAGCGGGGCTTGTGTGCAGGAGCTCCACAGGACTGGGGGAAACAGAGACCCCATTCTTGAAAGGCACACACAGACTTTCACATGCACTGAGTCCCAGGGCAAAGCAGTCGCCATAGAAATCTGGGTGGAAACTTACTGCAATTCTTGGAGGATCTCCTGGGAAAACAGGGGTGACTGTGGCTTGTTGTGGGGGAAGGGCATTGGAGGTGAAGCTCTCGGGGACATTCATCAGCCTGCATTTCTCTGGAGGGGGCCATTTCTGGGAAAATCTGGTCCCTCCCATCAGCTCTGAGAAGCCCCAGGCCAAACATTAATCCAGGTGGGATCACAGCCCCACCCATCACTAAACAGGCTGCCTAAAGACCCCTCAGGCACACAGCCAGCCTCTAATCTCATCCAGAGACAAAGCCCCACCCATCAGAGGGCTAGGAATCAA
>PVHT020000256.1:6649012-6673025 GCA_004024745.2 Catagonus wagneri
GGAGGCAGAAGAACGAATCAGTGAGGTGGAGGACAGATTAGTGGAAATCACTAATGCAGAAGAGAAAAGAGATAAAAGATTGAAAGGAAATGAGCAGAGTCTCAGAGAACTCTGGGATAATGTTAAACACACCAACATCCGTATTATAGGGGTGCCAGAGGGAGAAGAGAGAGAGAAGGGGACAGAAAAAATATTCGAGAAGATTATAGCCAAAAACTTTCCTAATATGGGAAAGGAACCACTCACTGAAATCCAGGAAGTGCAACGAGTACCATATGAAATAAACCCAAGGAGGAACACCCCCAGACACATATTAATCAAAATGACCAAAATTAAAGACAAAGAGAAAATATTGAAAGCAGCTAGGGAAAAGAAACAAGTGACATACAAGGGAACCCCAATAAGGTTATCAGCAGATTTTTCAGCTGAAACCCTACAGGCCAGAAGGGAGTGGCATGATATACTAAATGTGATGAAAGGGAAAAATTTCCAACCAAGATTACTTTATCCAGCAAGGCTCTCATTCAGATTTGAAGGAGAAATCAAAACCTTTACAGATAAGCAAAAGCTAAGAGAGTTCTGCAACACTAAACCAGCTTTACAACAAATCCTAAAGGAACTTCTCTAGGCAGAAAAGAAAAGGCCACAACCGGAAACAAAAACACCACAAATGACAAGGCCCACCAATAAAGGCATATATACAGTAAAGATACTAAATCATACATGCACAATTATGCTACCAAAATCAGATCATGAGAAGAGAGCACAAATGCAGGTCACTGGAGAAGCATGTGCAATTAAGAAACCAACAACACAATCTCAGTTATATATAGACTCCTATATCAAAACTTCAGGGTAACTGCAAACCAAAAAGAAGCTGTTTATACACACACACACACACACACACACACACACATACACACACATAATGGACTACTACTCAGCCATTAAAAAAAGAATGAAATAATGGCATTTGCACCAACATGGATGAACCTAGAAATGATCGTACTAAGTGAAATAAGACAGTGAGAGACAAACATCATATGATATCACTTATATGTGTAATCTAGAAAAGGATGCTAATGAATTTATCTGCACAACAGAAACAGACTCACAGACTTTGAAAAAGTTATGTTATCAAAGGGGACAGGTGGGGGAAAGGGGGGTGAACTGGAGGTTTGGGATGCAAATATTCTAAAATTGGGTTGTGATGGTGGTTGTACAACTCTAAATATAATAAAAGTCATTGAATTATTTTTTTAATAAAATAAAAGCCATTTATGACAAATCCACAGCAAATATGATACTCAATGGAGAAGAGCTGAAAACCTTCCCACTAAAATCTGGAACAAGACAAGCGTGCCCACTGTTATTCACCATAGTATTAGAAGTCCTAGCCACAGCAATCAGAAAAACAGTAGAAATAAAAGGTATCCAAACTGGAAGAGAAGAGGTAAATTTGTCACTGTATGCATATGACATGATATTATATATAGAAAAACCTAAGGACTCCACACAAAAACTACTCGAACTGATCAACAAATTCAGCAAAGTAGCAGGATATAAGATTAACATTCAGAAATCAGTTGCATTTCTGTATACTAACAATGAAATATTAGAAAAGGAATAGAAAAATACAATACCTTTTAAAATTCCACACCAAAAAATAAAATACCTGGGAATAAATCTCACCAAGGAGGTGAAAGACTTATATGCTGAGAACTATAAAACATTGATCAAGGAAAGCAGAGAGGATTCAAAGAAATGGAAAGATACTCCATGTTCCTAGGTTGGAAAAATTAATATTGTAAAAATGGCCATACTACCCAAAGCAATCTACATATTCAATGGAATCCTTATCAAATTACCCATGACAGTTTTCACAGAACTAGAACGCACAATCCAAAAATTTATGTGGAACCATAACAGACCCAGAATTGCCAAAGAAATCCTGAGGAACAAAAACCAAGCAGGAGGCTTAACTTTCCCAAACTTCAGGCAATATTACAGAGCCACAGTAAACAAGACAGTGTGGTACTGGTACCAAAGCAGACATACAGACCAATGGAACAGAATAGAGACCACAGAAGTAAACCCAGACACCTAAGGTCAATTAATCTTCAACAAAGGAGCCAAGAATATAAAATAGGAAAAAGACAATCTTTCCAGTAAGTATTGCTGGGAAGCCTGGACAGCTGATGTAAATCAATGAAACTAGAATACACCCTCACACCATGCACAAGAATAAACTCAAAATGGCTTAAAGACATAAATGTAAGACAAGATACCATCAAACACCTAGAAGCGAACATAGGCAAAACGTCTCTGATACAAACCTTACAAGTGTTTTTTCAGGTCAGTCTCCCAAAGCAAGAGAAATAAAAACCAAAGTAAGCCAATGGGACCTAATCAAACTGACAAGCTTTTGCACAGCAAAGGAAACCATAAAAAAAAAAAAAACAGAAAGACAACTTACAGAATGGGAGAAAATAGTTTCAAATGATGCCACTGACAAGGGCTTAATCTTTAAAATATACAAACAACTTATACAAGTCAACTGCAACAAAATCAACAATCCAGTTCAAAAATGGACAAAAGACCTGAATAGACATTTCTCCAAAGATATACAGATGGCAAATAAGCACATTAAAATATGCTCAGCATCACTGGTTATTAGAGAAAGGCAAATAAAAACTGCTATTAGGTACCACCTCACAACTGTCAGAATGGCAATCATTAATAAGTCCACAAATAACAAATGCTGTAGGGGGTGTGGAGAAAAGGGAACCCTCCCCCACTGTTGGCAGGAATGTAAATGGGTACAACCATTATGGAAAACAGTATAGAGGTACCTTAGAAAACTGTACATAGAACTACCATATGACCCAGCAATTCCACTCTTGGGCATATATCCAGACAAAACTTTCTTGGAAAAAGACACATGCACCTGCATATTCACTTAAGCACTAGTCACAATAGCCAAGGCATGGAAACAACCTAAATGTCCATTGACAGACAGTTGACTTAGGAAGACATGGAATATATACACAATGGAATACTACTCAGCCATAAAAAAGAATAAAATAATGCCATTTGCAGCAACATGGATGGAACTAGAGACTCTCATACTGAGTGAAGCAAGTCAGAAAGAGAAAGACAAATGCCATATGACATCACTTAAATCTGGAATCTACTATACAGCACAAATGAAACTTTCCACAGAAAAGAAAATCATGGACATGGAGAACAGACTTGTGGTTGTCAAGGAGGAGGAGGAGGAAGTGGGATGGATTGGGAATTTGGGGTTAATAGACGCAAACTATTGCCTTTGGAATGGATAAGCAATGAGATCCTACTGTATAGTGCTGGGAACTATAACTAGTCACTTATGATGGAGTATGATAATATAAGAAAAATAATGTATACATGTATGTGTAACTGGGTCACCTTTCTGTATAGTAGAAAATTTACAGAACACTGTAAACCAACTATAATGGAAAAAAGAAAAATCACTATTTAAAAAAAACAGAAAAAACAAATTGTGTATAGAAAGGACATATATCAACATAATCTTATATGCGATAAACCCACAGTTAACATCATACTCAATAATTAAAGATCAGGGAGTTCCCGTCGTGGCGCAGTGGTTAACGAATCCGACTAGGAACCATGAGGTTGCGGGTTCGATCCCTGCCCTTGCTCAGTGGGTTAACGATCCAGCATTGCCATGAGCTGTGGTGTAGGTTGCAGATGCGGCTCGGATCCTGTGTTGCTGTGGCTGTGGTGTAGGCCAGTGGCTACAGCTCCAATTAGACCCCTAGTCTGGGAACCTCCACATGCCGCAGGTGCGGCCATAAAATGATAAAAGGCAAAAAAAAAAAAAAAGGATCAAAATTTATTCCTTTAAGGTCAGGAACAAGAGAAAAATTCCCAGTATTTCTCTTCCTATTCAACATAGAACTGGAAGTCCTAACTAGCACAATCAGGCAAGACAAAGAAATAGAAGGCACCCAAATCAGAAAGGAAGAAGTTAAATTGTCATTATCTGCATATCATATGATCTTATACATAGAAAATCCTATACACTCAACAAAAAAAAAAAATCTGTTGGAACTAATCAATAAATTCAACAGTTGTAATATATACAACCAACATTTATAAATCACTTGCATTTTTGTGCACTAACAATGAAATAACTGAAAAAGAAATAAGGAAACAGTCCTATTCACAAAAGCAAAGAAACAATAAAATACTTCAGAAAAATCTAACTGAAGAAGCTGAAGATCTGTACAATGAAAACTGTAAGACCTTGATGGAAGAAAGTGAAGTAAACCTAAACAAATGGAAAGATATCCTGTGTTAGTGGATTAAAATAATCAATATTGTTTAAATACCCATACTTCTCAGAGCATGTACAGATTCAACGCAATCTCCATTAAAATTACAGTGACATCTATCAGAGAAGTAGAAAAAACAATCCTAAAATTTCTGTGGAAGCACAAAATGCTCCATATAACCAAAGCAATCTTGAGAAATAAGGACAAAGCCAAAAGCATCATACTTTCTGATTTCAAACTATATTAGAAATTCATTAAAACAGTATGATTACTGGCATGAAACATAGATACATAGACCAGTAGAATGGAACTGAGAGGCCAGAAATGAACCCCAGCAAACACAGTCAACTAATATTTGACAAGGGAGCCAAGAACACTCAATGAGGAGAGGATCATTTCCACAACTGGCTTTTAGGAAACTGCATATCCTTAAGCAAAAAAATGAAATTGGATGCCTACCTTACACCACTCACAAAAATTAAATCAGAATGAATTAGGGACAAACATAAGAGCTGACACCATAAAGCTCCTGGAACAAAACAGGGGAAAATCTCCTTGATGTTAGTGTTGGAAATGATTTTTAAGACATCAAAAGACTAAGCAAGAAAAACAAAAATCAACAAACTGAAATAAAAACCATATGATCATATCAATAGATGTAGAAAAGTCTTTTGAGAAAATCCAACACCCGTTTCTAATAAAACCTCTCCAGAGACTGGGGATAGTGGGAGCCTACCTCAACATAATAAAAACCATATATGAAAAACACACAGCTCACATCATTCTCAATGGAGAAAAACTGAAACCATTTTCACTAAGATCAGGAACAAGACAAGGATGTCAGCTTTCACCATTATTATTCAATATAGTTTTGGAAGTCCTAGCCATGGCAATCAGAGATGAAAAAGAAATAAAAGGAATCCAAATTGGAACACAAGTAAAACTATCACTGTTTGCAGGTGACATGATACTATACCTAGATTACTCTAAAGACAACACCAGAAAACTGTTAGAACTCATCAATGAATCTGCCAACATTGCAGGATACAAAATTAATACATAGAAATCAATTACAATTCTATACACTAATAATGAAAGATCAGAAAGAGAAATCGGAGAAACCATCCCATTGAAAATCACATCAAAAAGAATAAAATACTTAGGGATAAAATTACCTAAAGAGACAAAAGACCTATATTCTGAAAACTATAAAATGCTGATGAAAGAAATCAAAGATGACACAAACAGACGGGAAGATATATCATGCTCTTGGATTTGAAGACTCAGTACTGTCTAAATGACTATACTATGCAAGGCAGTTTACAAATTCAATGTAATCCCTATCAAATTACCAAAGACATTCTTCATAGAACTAGAACAGAATATGTAAAATTTGTATGAAAACACAAGAGACCCCAAACAGTCAAAGCAATATTGAAAAAGAAAAACAGAAATGGAGGCATCAAGCTTCCTGAGTTTAGACAATACTACAAAGCTACAGTCATCAAAATAATAACATACCAGCACAAAAACAGAAATATAGATCAATGAAACAGGATAGAAAGCCCAGAAATAAACCCAACCACCTATGGTCAACTAGTCTATGACAAAGGAAGCAAGAACATAAAGTGGAAGAAAGATAGTCTCTTCAATAAATGGTGCTGGAAAAACTGGAAAGCTACATGTAAAAGAATGAAAGTAGAACACTAATATACAAAAATAAACTCAAAATGTATTAAAGACCTAAATATAAGGCCAGATACTATAAAACTCTTAGAGGAAAACATAGGCAGAAAGCTCTTTGATATAAATCTCAGCAACAGCTTATTGGATCCACCTCCTACAATAATGAGACTAAAGACACAAATAAACTAATAGGATCTAATCATACTCAAAAGCTTTTGCACAGCAAAGGAAACAATTAAAAAAAAAAAGGACAACCTACAGAATGGGAGAAAATCTTTGCCAATGATGCAACAGATATAATCTCTAAAATATACAAACAACTCATGCAACTCAACACCAAAAAGCCAAATAACCCAACTGAAAAATGGGCAGAAGACTAAATAACTTTTTTCCAAAGAAGACATATGGATGGCCAACAGGCATACAAAAAACTGCTCAATGTCACTAATTGTTAGAGAAATGTAAAACAAAACTACAAAGAGGTAGCACCTCACACCAGTCAGAATGGCCATCATCAACAAGTCAACAAATAACAAATGCTGGAGAGGGTTTGAAGAAAAAGGTGCCCTCCTCCACTGTTGTGGGAATGTAAATTAGTACCAGCACTATGGAAAACAGTATGGAGGTACCTCAGAAAACTAAATATAGAACTACCATATGACCCAGCAATCCCACTCCTGGGCATATATCTGGACAGAACTTTCCTTGAAAAAGATACATGCACCCATTCATTGTAACACTATTTACAATAGCCAAGATGACGAATGGATTAAGAAGATGTGGTACATATTTGCAGTGGAATATTACTCAGTCATAAAAAGACAAACTAATGTCATTTGCAGCAACATAGATAGAACGAGAGACTGTCATACTAAGTGAAGTAAGCCAGAGAGAAAAAGACAAATAGAAAGAGAGCAAGCAGACTTGGGGTTTCCGGGGTCGGGGGAGGAGAGGGAGTAGGATGGATGGGCATTTGGAGGGTTTTTTTGGATGCAAACTGTTATATTTGGAATGGATGGGCAATGGGACTCTACTGTACAGCACAAGGAAATGTGTGTGATTTACTCACTTTGCTGTACAACAGAACTTGAAGAAATATTGTAAATCAACTATACTTTAATAATAATTATAAATTTTTTAAAAGTAGGACTACATAAAATTACCAAGCATTTTCCTCTTACTTAGAACACCACTTTCAACCTGCTCCTCTCCTGTTCAAGATAAATGATATATCCCTACTTTCTCCAACATCAGTTCCAAACTTTCCTACCCATGAAATTTCTGCAATCTGTAAAATAAGCAAATAATGTGCCTTAAGGTTTTTAAGGATTAAACAAAGGAACATTCATCAAGACTGTATAGCACAAGGAACTATGTCCAGTATCTTGAGATAGACCATAATGGAAGATGTGAGAAAAAGAATGTGTATATAGATAGATAGATAGATAGATAGATAGATAGATGGATAGATAGATAGATAGATAGATAGATATAGATATATATAGATATATAGATATATATAGATATAGATATGTATGGCTGGGCCACTGTGCTGTACAGTGGAAATTGACTCAACATTGTAAATAAACTTACCCAAATAAAAAATAAATTTTAAAAGGAAGCCAAATATGCATGGTAAGTGTCTATGAATGAATGCAGTCTTTATTATTGCCCAGGAAGAAAAAAAAAAACTCTTTCAACAAGAATTTGTTCTTTAAACATTAAAAAGAGGAGTTCCCATCATGGCTCAGCAGTAATGAACCCAACTAGTATCCACGAGGATGCAGACTTGATCCCTGGCCTCAGTGGGTTAAGGATCTGGTGTTACTGTGGCTGTGGTGTAGGCTGGGAGCTACAGCTCCAATTTGACCCCTGGCCTGGGAACTTCCATATGCTGCAAGTGCAGCCCTAAAAGGACAAATAAAATAATAAAATAAAATAAAATAAAATAAAATAAAATAAAAAGAATTCATCTTAATTTTCCAATCACTAATTCTTCACATTCCAGTCTCCATGGCTTTGATATTTAACCCTTCCCTACTGGCCACTGACCAGCATTAGTTGTCAAGGTTCTTTTCCGTTTTTTAAGCAAAAAATTTAAAATTCGTTATTCTCAAGACCACTTTCTCCTTGAAACCCCTAAGTTACCCAAGACCACAGAAGCTCTCATTAATTCCAATTTTCAATAAAACAGAGTAAATTTTTCCCAGGAGCAGACAATGCAAAAATTATTTTATTTATATTTTTGAATAGTGAATTACGCACAAACAATATAAAGTTCTAGTGTAAGTTTCCCCAGTCTTCTTCCCTAAAGGCTGTCACTGTTGCCAGTATTGCAAGGACATTCCCAGAGCTGGTCTATACATATATCTGTATAGTACATGCATTTTAAATAGATAAAATTTGCAGAAATTTTTTCCAATTTTATTGAAAAATAATTGACACACAATACTGTATATTTAAAGCACACAGAATGATGGTTTGATTTATATGTATTGTGAAATTATTACCACAGTATGTTCAGCTAACATCCATTTTCTCATAGAGATTAAGAAGGAAAATAATTTTCTCCTTGTGATGAGAACTCACAGAATTTACTCTTTTAAGAACTTTCCTATATATCATACAGCAGTGTCAGCTATATATAGTAATAATCTTGTATATTACATCCTTAGTAACTATCTTATAACTGGAAATTTGTACCTTTTGGTCACTTTCCTTCAATTTTCCCCTCCCCTCCCACCTTTCACCTCTAGTAACCACAATTATGATCTCTTTTTGATGAGTCTGGATTTGTTTTTTGTTTTAAAGTTCACATATAAATGAGATAATCCGCTATTTGTCTTTCCTTGTCTAACTTATTTCACTAGCCATATCGCTTTCAAGGTCCATCTGTGTTTTCACTAATGGTGGATTTCCTCATTTTTATGCATGAATATTTCTATATACATATGTATGTATACTACAGCTTCTTTATCCATTCATCCATTAAGAGACACTTCTGTTTCCATGTCGTGGCTGCTATAAATAATGATGCTGTGAATGTGGGGATGCAGATTATCTTTTTGAGTTAGTGTTTTCATTTCCTTTGGATATGTTACCAGAAGTAGAATTGCTGGACCGTATGCTACTCTGCTTTTAATTTTTTGAGGATCTTCCATGCTGTTTTCTATAGTGGCTGTACCAACTTACAGTCCCAATAATTGTGCACAATTGTTCCCTTTACTCTCCATCCAAGCTAGCACTCGCTATCTCTTGTCTTTTTGTTGATATGCATTCTAACAAGCATGAGGTGATATCTCATTGTGGTTTCAATTTACATTTCCCTAATGACTAGAGACATTGGTCATCTTTTCATGTACCTGTTGGCTTTTCACGTATATTCTCTGGAAAAATATGTATTCAGACACTTTGCCTATTTTTAATTGGGTTATTATAAATTATATATATAAAACATCAATATATTGAGCTATATGAGTTCTTAAAATATTTTAGATATTAACTCATCAGATATATGGTTTGCAAATTTTTTTCCCATTCTATTGTCTTTTCACTTTATTGATAATTTCTTTTTCTGTGCAGAAGTTTTAAGTCTGATGTAATCATCTTATTTTTTACTTAGTTTCCTGTGCTTTAGGCACCATATCCAGAAAAAAAAATAATTACTAAAACCCATGTCAAGGTGCTTTATCCATGTTTTCTTTTAGGGGTTTAATAGTTTCAGATTTCACATTAAGACTTTAATCCATTTTAGTTACTTTTTGTAATGTAAGATATATGTCCAGATTTATTCTTTCACATGTGAATATCCTGTTATTCCAGTACCATTTGTTGAAAAGACTTTCTTCTCCATTAAATATTCTTGGCTTTCTTGTCAAATATTAGTTGATCATATACACAAGTTTATTTCTGGACCCTTAGGTCTATTCTGCTGGTCTATTTGTCTTGAACATACTTTTTCCTCAAATCATTTTGTATGTATTCATTTTGTTTTCTTTGCTACTTCAAACACGGGTCCTCAATCGGTTATACCCACAACCATTAGAGTTATTATTAGACACCACTCCATATATTCTTTTATGGTTTTTTTCTCTCACAGCACCTATTACAGTGCAACAATTATGAGCAGATCTGTTAATTTTGTTCACTCCTCCTCATTTCATTTTGCTCAAGTTAAAATTTTAAATATAGTACCAAGCTTTTCAAGTTTTCATGGCTCAATTTGTTTTCCTAATAATAGGAATGGTAACTTTTGATCATTTACTATATGCCATGGATGCTAATAAATGTTTGAACATATATGAAGTCTTTTAATCTATAATCTTATGAATTGCTATTATCATTTCCATTTAATAACTGAGAAAGGTGAAGATCAGAGAGATAAAGTAATTTGCTCAAGATCACAGAGCTGGTTAAATGGAGACAGATCTGTCACCAAATCTCTTTAATCTTAATTACTCTCCCATTCTGTTTTAGTATAAGAACTTGCAGGTATAATCCAAGTTTAATTTAAAGCAGTACTTAAGTAGAACATCATAAGCCTTTTTAAAACAGAGATGTAGATTAGCTTCTCCAGGAGTCCCTGCTACGGCACAGTGGGTTGAGAATCCAAATCCAGTGTCTTGGATTGCTAAGGTGCATATTCAATAGCTGGCCCTGCGCAGTGTGTGAAAGAATCTGGCATTGCCGCACCTACAGCATAAATCACAGCTGAGGCTCATATTCAGTCCCTGGCCCCGGAATTTCCATATGCTGCAGGGACAGCCATTAAAAAAAAAAAAAAAAAAGGAAAAAGAAAAATAAGATCTTCTTTATGAGTCCTGCTAAGATGCAAGTTTTTTTTAATGTAATAGAAGTTGTATTATCGTAAGAGAGTTGAAGAGATTGTATAGTGTGATGTATATGATTAATAAAAATTTAGCTCACTTTTATTAAATTCATTTGTCTACCACTATGAGTAATTTGATAAATTGTGATTAAATTTATAAAGGTACAAATGTCCCCTCTTCCACTGCTCTTGATGAAGGCACACTTTCCTTTCCTGAGTCTCTTCTCTTTATTCACTCATTACTATGCTATAGTCCCTGGAGGTTGCGTTTATTACTTTTAATATGAATGTGTGCTAATTTCTCCTGCTCTGTACAAAGGAAAAAATAGTTCAAAGAAAAAAAAGAATATCTTCATTCCTCATTCCAAATTCTGAAGCCAATAGTAATGAGTTTAGGTGTCCCAAATGAAGCTCTGATCAGGATGAAGAACAGCTAAACACAAACTATTTCTGATACCCAGCCTGGGCGAAGCTACCAAGGGTCTTGATTCACCTGACACACGTATTCTGAGGGGCTATTCATTCCAAGCACTGTGCTAGGGTCCAGGGATGCAAAAATGAGAAGAGCTGCTCTCAAGAAAGTCTCCTCTACTGAGTAATCAAGAAAGTCTCCTCTACTGAGTAATCTTTAACTTTCAGGCCAGAGAAGAGGACAGAACATGTTTAAAATTTCCTTTTCAGGCTTTATTTTTAATGGTGTATCATGTTTCTATGGGCTTTTCATATTGTAAATGTTCTGGATCTTGAAAATAAAGACGCTGGTTTTAAACACACTCTGCAATATTCAACAGTGGCCAAATGCAGAAAGTAAAGAACTGTTTTTAAAGTTGTCCATGAACTCTAGCTTAAAGATGCATATGACACTGGAGTTCCCATTGTGGCTCAGTGGTTAACGAATCCGACTAGAAACCATGAGGTTGCAGGTTCAATCCCTGGCCTTGCTCAGTGGGTTAAGGATTCTGGTGTTGCCATGAGCTGTGGTGTAGGTTGCAGATGCTGCTCGGATCCCGCATTGCTGTGGCTGTGGTGCAGGCCAGCAGCTATAGCTCCGATTAGACCCCTAGCCTGGGAACCTCCATATGCCACAGGTGCGGCTCTAGATAAAGGCAAAAAGACAAAAAAAAAAAAAGGATGCATATGACACATATATAAATTCATGCATTATACACATCAAGCACAAGTTTTCTATTTTAAATTGAAGAAAAAAGAACAAAGCGAATTGTGAGTCCTGGAAAAATACCTTAACAATATGTGGAAAAACACAAGATTTACAAGTGCAAAGCATATCTAAATAATTTTCCATCTCCTCTAACGGTATTTTCTCCCACATTCCAAATTTTCTATTTAGTTTTTGAAACTGAAAAAAATTTCAAACTAAGAACTTACAATTCACTTACATTTAAGTCATCAAATATTGTTTTATAAAAGCTTTTTAAAGTGTAGAATTTTTGTCATAAATGTTTTAAGAGCTTCCTCACCCTATTTTTTTTCCCTAGAGAAAAGATGACAAACTTCAAAGGTTAAATTTTTATTTTAAGTTGAAAAATCAAGGATCAGAAGTTGTCTCACTTTGGTGAAAGGATATTCTTCATTCCTCAATGGAACTAACCGAATGTTTGAACAGTCACCTGTGGATACATTTTTAAGACTTATCACACTGAGCAGACCACCTCATTTTCTGTCTTGAAAGGTGGACTGCGACCTCCTAAAGGGACACAGACTTATTGTCTGCTTTGCACTGGTGGCCTGCGGCTCTCTCCACTTTGCCAACAGCCCTGGTGATTCCAATGAGGAATAGGCAGTGGGGACAGAGGCTGCATCCTATGGAGTCCCTGCCAGGTAATTGAAGAAGTCCCCTCCAGACCTCTAGTTTTCAGTCTCCCCTAGAGCAGGACCCACAGGACTGAAAGTAGGCACATGAAGTACTTCACCAAAGGACCTGTGCATCTCAGGAAAGCAAAATCACACAAGCTAGGGTGAAGAGAGGCTACAATTTTACCTAATGGAGTATTACCTTTATAGCATGCGAAGACTCAGAGGTGGCTGTTTCCTCTTTCTAACCCCCGTCTCTTCCTTCTCCTACCTTTAATTTCCTCTCCTTTTCACACAGCCCATTTTTTCAAGTCCTTTGACCAGTTCCCTCTCTCTATTCAAGGAAACCCTCATCTCACCCCAGGAAGAAAAAGTTCTTCTCTCACCCTTCACTTCGGTTCCTCCCTGAACCTTGAAAACATTATTCTCTCAAGAAGTCAGATGCGGAGTTCATGTCGTGGCTCTGTGGTGAACGAATCCGACTATGAACCATGAGGTTGCATGTTTGATTCCTGGCCTCGCTCAATGGGTTAAGGATCTGGCGTTGCCGTGAGCTGTGTTATAGGTCGCAGACGTGGCTCGGATCCTGCGTTGCTGTGGCAGTGGCGTCGGCCGGCGGCTACAGCTCTGATTAGACCCCTAGCCTGGGAACCTCCATATGCCGCGAGTGTGGCCCTAGAAAAGGCAAGAGGACAAAAAAAAAAAAAAAGTCAGATGCTATGCAGGCAATCCTCTTTTAATTAATGACGTATTTTCTTAGCTGAAAGTGAAATCGTTCTTCAATCAGCAAACATCAGCTGGCTTATTTCCTAAGTATAAAGGTCACATGTTGCTAAGGGCTGAACTATTTGGAGAATGATTTGGACCATATTTTGAGACAGGGTCTTCACAGAAGTAATCAAGCTAACATGAGGTCTTGAGAACGCCCCTTTTCCGATTTGACTGGTATCTTTATAAAAGAAGGTAATTTACACAGAGACACACAGGGGGAATACCATGTGAAGATGGAGTCAGAGATCGGGGGATGTATCTAGAAGCCAAGGTACACCAAAGATTGACAGCAAACCATCAGAAGCTGAAAGAGAGGCACAGAACAGATTTTCTCACCACTCTCAGAAGGAACCAACATTAGCCATACCTCGGTCTCAGACCTTTGGCCTCCAGAACTGTGAGACAATCAAGTTCTGTTGTTTAAGCCACCCAGCTTGTGGTTCTCTGTTACAGCAGCCCTAACCTAATACACCTTCTTGGAGGCAGAAGTCTGACCCCAGTCTGACCTGTTAGTGCAGCTGGTTCTGCCAGTGAGACTTTAAAGCCTCCATGGGCATCACTTATACAAGAGGAGCCTCCATACCAGCTGCAGAGGGTTCCTTTGCCATCTGAAAAGGGTTGTGCCAGCTCTAAACTCCAAAACTCCATTCATACCATCAGCCCATGGACTCACAATTTGACCGTTCCCCTTCCAGGCTTTTCCCCTCCAGTGCTCTGCCAGAGAAGCAGAGCACACATTCTGGCCACTCCAGACCACGGGTCCCACTGTTGCCCTCATCTTCCACTGCCCAGCTGGAGGGCAGTATTTTCTAAAAACTCTGGGGAAGTTTTCTTTTTGTGTTCCTGGCCAAAATATTTTTGCCTGCACCTAAGACTCTTCTTCTGCAGTAGGATTTAAGCTTTAGAGAAACAGTCGTGAAAGATTACACTTTTTTTAACCCCTGCTTTTCTCCTTGGCATAACCCTCCCCTAACATTGGACACAGAACCCGCTGGACTTCAAACATAAAAAGTAAAAAGAACAATGGAGAAAAGTGGATTAAACCCTAAAATATTATCTCACTATTCAAAACTTACAGTAAATTGTGACAAATACTGCAATTAAAACTATAGCCATGGAAGCGTAAAATAGGGAGATGACCCATGCCAGGCTGGGGTTTTGGAAGGCTCCCCCAAAGGGCCACCTTCAGCCAAGACCCAGGTGCCTCAGAGGCAGAAAGTAAGAAAAAGCATGCTCCATGGGTATCCAGAAGCTGATCCCACATCAGCAGCTGCTGCTGCCACTTTGACAACTTTCCATTAGATTCCCACCAGCACACAAAGATGATCCCTCAAACCACTGGAGCATGATATTCCATTTGTGAACTCACAAGTTTCTTTGTGGTAATTGTGTTAATAAAAAATGGATTTTACAAGGTAACAATTGTGGAGAGAGAAAACCTATTTCTTTTCTGCCTCTTCTCCTTTCCCTTCCAAATCATATGCATTTATTTGCTGTTCCTTCACCTGCCCTCCTGCCCTGCCTTCTTTAATTTCTCTCCCAAGTCTCTTACATTGACATTGCCCAAATCTCAGCTGTAAGTTTTTTTCTTTATCATCCCTTCATCCATCTGCCACTAAGCTTAGGGATGAAATAATCTCAGAAGGAAAATGGACCTGACTCCCACATGCACGCACAATGTTCCAAAGCATTTATTGAGGTCCTAAAGGGAAATTCTAAATGTGAGAGCCATCTGGAACTGTCAAAGGTACATAAAATTAACTACAAAAGCTGTGAAACAGAAGGAGGGCTATGCCTGTTCTACAACTGTGTAAACATCTCAATTTTTTTTTAGAATGCTTGATAAAAACAAGGACTATGTGTACTATCTCTGGGAGAGAGCTACCATTGCCATGTCCAGACTCCTGCTCTTTCTTCCTCAAATCATTTTATTTACACTCTACCATGTCCATCCCCATAAAACAGTGGTTCCCTGAATAGGCTGCCCAAATATTACCAGTCCCCAGCTAGAAGCACTGAATTAAATTTTTGTTTTTAAGCTCCTCTTATATTTCTGAGCATTGGTCAGGTTAGGGAACCACTGCTAAAAAGCCATTCAGAAAATACCAAATAATCATACTATTTTTTCTCTGTCATAAACAAATCCATAATTTCTAGCACTTTTTTGGCCACTCTGCACCCAAGACTGCCATTCAAGTTACAGATGGGTATCCCAAGAAGCAAACAGGCAAGAGCCAGCTTCTGTGACCAGAGGCAATGTGGTCCTCAAAGGACAGCCTGTACTGGTGTTTTTCTCTAGCTCTGGACACCAGTTGTGTCCATAGTATGAACAGCCTAAGCAGGAAACCCAGTGCTCAGCACAGCAGCATTTCTCAGAGTTTGATTGTTATGTCACCCTGACAAATAGAGAGCTGATGGTTAAGAGAGAAATGGCAGCCACACTCATTCCGGTTGCTTAGTAAGCAGCAACCAGGCTTACACTGAAACTTATTTCCTTTTATTGTCGTCTCAAATTTCCCCACTGCCATCTCTAACCAGCTGCTAAAATGCCTCCAGCTGTGGACCTGGAGCTGTCACAGGGCTTAGTTTCCTCAAAGCTAGTACTAGTACATTTTTCCTGGGTCATCTCTCAAGACTGAAAGGACACACATGTTCCTCAATCCAGCCCTAAGTCAGACCCATAGGGGTAGCCCAGGGCAAAATGTATTAGCGGTTATTTGTGCTGTGAGAGTGCAATCATCCTGTACCCAACATAAATGTAGATGACTTACTAATAGCTGAAACTTAAGAATATCTAGAGGCCAGTTTATGATTAGTAGCTATTATGAATTGCTGTCCCACTTACAGTTGGAGCGATTAAAACAAATACGTCATGGCTTCAGAGTACTGGGAGAGTTATTTCCACAGTGAATATGGCCTTGAACTGGAAACCACGATGCACACTGAAACATTTTGGAGAGACAGAATGTTCGTGAACGTTCCAACAAACTGGTTGAAACAATGCCACGCTAATCTGAAGAGACTTGTATTCTTTTTTATTCTTTTTTTTCTTTTTTTTACATTATACCCAGCTGTACAACGTGGTGACAGGGTTACACATCACAAGTGGTTAGACATAGTTCCCAGTGCTATACAGTGGTATCTTGCTTTTCCAGCCCAGGGGCAACAATCTACAGCTAGTACCCCCAGGCCCCCCTACCATCCCATTCCCTCCTCCACCCTTTTGGCAACCACAAGTCTGTTCTCCAAGTCCTTGATTTTCTTTTCTGCATAAAGGTTCATTTGTGCAGTATGTTACATTCCAGTTATTAGTGATATCATATGGTATCTGTCTTTCTCCTTCTGACTTACTTCACTCAGTATGAGGTCTCTAATTCCATCCATGTTGCTGCAAAGACATTATTTTATTCTTTTTTATGGCTGAGTAGTATTCCATTGTGTATATATACCACATCTTCCTAATCCAATCATCTGTTGATGGGCATTTGGGTTGTTTCCATGTCTTGGCTATTGTGAATAGTGCTGCAATGAACATGCATGTGCAGGTGTCTTTTTCAAGAAAAGTTTTGTCCGGGTATATGCCCAAGAGTGGGATTGCTGGGTCATATGGTAGTTCTATGTATAGTTTTCTAAGGTACCTCCATACGGTTTTCCATAGTGGTTGTACCAGCTTACATTCCCACCAACAGTGCTAGTTTTGCCAGGGAAGCAAAATTACCTCCTCAGCAAAGCTCTTACCTCAGTGAGGGGATAAGTGATCACAGAGGCATTTTCATTTGAATGGTCTGTGTTTTTACAAAAAAAAAAAAAAAAGCCAGATTCCACCTCATGGACAACTTCAAAAATTACATGCAGAAGACTGAAGACAAAGTATGCTGTAAATACTTATCACTGAATTCTCATTCTATAATTCTAGAATAAACTCTTACATTTTTTCACCACTCAAAGAATATGGTAAATGAAAGCTTTTAAAATTTCATTACTGTGGCAATAAAAAAAACTGTCCTCTCAGAAAGAAATTATTTTCAGAAAGCATAGGATAAATTCTCATGCATCTTTTATGCTTAAAATTAACCTAAGTCACCCTGTAATAAGAAATTCAGTTCATTGGCCCGACAGAAAATTACATCCTCAACAAGCACCAGTATTTCTCATTTCCTTCCAAGCTGTGCATAGCTGACAAAATTAAGTTTTACTAATACCAACATTCTTAAGCAGGAGCCATTTATCAGAGCAAGATTCAAAATGGTGACAGAGTTTAGCTGTTCTCTTGCCTTCTACCTAATATTAGGCCCCTAGGATTGGGACTTTTGAAGGATGTGGCTACCCATCTGGCTTGAGAATCCCTTTGACATGAAAACACTGACTAGGATAAAAGTGAGTCTTCTCAGACTAATATTAAACCTCTGGCTGGAACTTCATAGTTATTTTTCTAGGGAAGGCACCTATGGGCAGGTCTCAGCAGCTAGGCACATATAAGATGATCACAAAACTCCCACACCAATAACCACCCCTCAGCCATGGCCAGGCTTGGCCAGTGGCCTGAGCCTCACAGTGTCCTTCACACCAGGGAAGAGAAATGCAGAGATTGAGAATGGCGCTTCTGACTCTGGAAGCGCCATTCCTCCAGTTTTTCACAGGTGTATGTGGATTGCGTTTTTAACCCATGTCTTGAACCTTTGCTTGTCTAAGACTCCTTTTAGAGAACATCCAAATGTTTCATACCAAGCAGACACAGCTATCCTCCATCACCTGGCTCCTCTCTCCTCACTTGTCTTCTCTGATCTCTTTTCTACTTCACATTCTTCCTCAGCATGAAAGTCAATTCCTCTCCTCGCTTCAGATGGATCAGTTCATCCATCTTCTTTACTTGCCCTGGCAATACAACTTCTTTGTTTTTAGGTATCACTTCTAATTCCAAGCAGCTTATCAAGATATTTTTCCTACATAAAGAGTTCATTCCCTAAAATAAATGCTGCCAAGGTAACGAAATGTTAATCTCCATTCACAGTTGGGTCAGATTCTTGATAGAAAATTCTCTCATCATTCTCCAGAGTGGAGTGGAAAGAGGCATTTGCTTCCAGTTACCAGTGGTTCAACTGTCATATTATCACTCCACAAATGAGGAAGCAGGGAGGGGAGTGAGAGTCAGAATGTATGCCATTTGTCTACAGATTGGGATCTATAAGAAACAGTAGAGCTCCAAGCCCTACTACCAAACCAAACTATGGCAGCTTAAACCAGGGTGGTAACAGTATCAATGGAGAATAATACACAGATTTAAGAATAATTTGGGGATATAACTGATAGAACTTTGGATTGGATTAAATGAAGAATAAAAAAGAAGGGCGACTCTAAAATTTGTTTCTCTCTTGAACAAGCAAATAGGTAAAAGTACTATTTACTAAGATGGAAGAAATTATGGTAATTTTGAGGCAAAACCCAGTATGTCAGTTTTTGACAATCATGTTTGAGATATCCATAAAATAGCCAAGATATATCAACATATCAATTAAACAACTAGAACTTTAAAAAATGCTGGGATGTCTGGAGGTCTCCAAAAAATCATGGAGTTCTGGCCTGAAGATATAGATTTAGAATTTCTCAGTCTACGAATACTACCTATAGAAAAGACAATGTAAAATATAAGATGAGTGTGATAGGAAAGAATAAAAAGGACTGAAGTTTTGAGAGAATTAGAAAAGAATGGGCATTCATTCAGTAAGTAACAAAAACTACTAAAAAGAAGAAAAATCACAAGGAATCTCCTGCTCCAGAAATGACCATATAGTACCACACATCTAGCAGCTTTAAACAACAGCTTTTTTTTATATACTCAAGGATTCTGTAGGTAATCATTTCAGAAAGAGCACAGCTGAATAGCCAATATCTGCTTGATAGCTGTGCTTCAGCTGGGAAGATTTGAAGACTAGGGTAACTAGATGGTTGAGTGTTGGTCAGTTGGAGTCATCCACAGCTCATTCATTCACATGTCTGGTGTCTCAATTGAGAGGACTCAAAGAAAAGACACAGTAACAGAAGCATCTACATGCATCCCCTCCATGGGGCTTGTTTTATCCCAACTTGATGGCCTAAATTAGTCCATCTTCTTTATGAAAGCATATGACTCTATGCCAAATGTCCCAACTAGAAAGGCAGAAGCTGTTTGCTTTTCCTTTCGTGACCTAGCCCAGAAGTAAGGCAACATCACTTCCATTGTGTTCTGTTAATAACAAGTAAGTATCAAGTCCCAGATTCAAGGACAAGGGAAGTAGACTCTACCTCTTCACAGGAAAATGGCAAGGCTGCAGAAGAGCATGTGGCAGGAGAGATGTTTTTGCAGCCAACTTTATAAAATATTATATTCCCCCATTAAATTTTAAATGCTACTGAGAAGTCAAGGTGGAGACTTTAAAATGTCCTAATGAATTTGTAATATGAGGTGATTAATGCCCCATAAGAGTCTTCCATGACTTCCTAATGAAATGAATCTTTTCTTTTTGTTCCTTATCTCATTACCTATACAAACATCTTTAGATATCTATATCTCTCCTACTAAACTTGAAGCCATTTGTGAGTAGGGAATAGGTCATCTTAATGTTCTTCATATTTTTATTTTAGGACTTCACACAGTGCTTGATATATAGTAGACACTCAAGAGATGTGTGTTAATAGATGTCTGTTTCTGTCTTCTTCCCTGTATCCCAATCCCCTGTTTCCAACTACTTCTGTGACAACTCTGGCAGGCTTTCTAGTCATTTCCTCAAACTCAAATAAACAAAGGATCACATTATCCATTCCATGAAGGAGTGGTTAAAATTATGTTTGCCTACATATAGCAGGAAAAAATAAACATTTTTAGGTGCTTATTCTCTACCTTATACAAAAAGCCCAGAGCTGATTTTACAGTGACATCAGGAAACCAGGCGTCTGTTTTTCTGTTTTGCCATCCTTAGCACTTTACTTCCATCATTAGAGTCATCATGGCCCAAGATGGCCGAACATATTGCAGATTAGTAACAAGAGGATAAAGCAGAGGACAAAATGAACACATCTCAACTGAGTCAACTGCCTTTAAGCAGCCTTTCCTGAAGTACCACAGAATTTTTCCATTTACAATTTTCTAGCCCAAAGTTAACTAATGACCCACTCCTACCCAAAAAGAAGGAGGAAATATATGTTTATTCTGACAAGAAAACTTAGGGCTCTGTTATTAGGGATAAAGTATACAGTGGACATACTTGTGTCTCTGGATTTCTTATCCAGAAATTCTATTTCTGTTTATGCCATCAACATTTCAAAGTTTTAATTTTTGAAGTACATTTGACCTTTCTTTTAACTTTAGAAAAATAACTCCAATAGCTGGAATTGGAAGTAGAACAGGCTGGAGGCATGGAACAGTAAACTACAAGGCTATTGCAGAAATTCAAGAGATAGAAAATAAAACCCTAAACCAGTGATACAAGGGGTAAAGAGGGGAGGATGTGAAAGAACATAAAAAGAACAAAGATTTACAAGACTGCTGAGAACCTAAATTTTAAATCAAACTGAGGAAAAAAATATATGATTCCCAATAGGAGTAGCCCTACCAACATAAAATACCATGGCACTGGCAGAAAGCCAATTACTTAAATGGATTATTCAGGAATAAGTAGGTAGAGAAACTTGTGAAAACATTTTGGAATTTATTAAGGTGGTTTAAAAAAATACTTGTGTGTATTCTCTGTTTCTTGTATTTTGGATACATTTTGAAGATAGAGCCAAGATTTCTAATGGAGTGATATTAATATTTTTATCCCAAATACCTAGCTGGAGATAGAGAATAGACAATTATATTGATGAGTCAGTTTTTCTCAGGAGAGGTAAGCTATAAATTGGAAACATAAATTTTGAAGTTGTCAGCAGGTAGATAATACTGAAAGCTGTGAGATTAGATAAGAGTGCCAAGGAAGTAAGAAATAAAGAGAGAATATAAGCCTGCCAAGGAAGTAAGAAATAAAGAGAGCATATAAGTCCAGGGATCAGGCTTGAGACATGCCAAAATCAAGCACATGGAAAATCAAAAGAAACTAGCAGAGAAAGCTAAGAACCAACAAAGAGCAAATAAGGTAAGATAACTAAGACAGACTGGGGCCTCTGAAATCAAGCAAAGAAAACATTTGAAAGAGGAAAAAAATGATCACCAGTGACAACTTCTTGACAGGAGAGCTGAGGATGAAGAACAGACTATCTGACAACATGGAGGTTATTGAATGTTATGAGAACAGTTTCAGTGGTGGGAATGAAAATCTGGCAGGAATGAGTTTTTTAAAAAACTAAGAGTAGTTTGAGGAGATGCAGAGAACATAAAGCTTGCTTCTGTGGAGTTTTGCTTTTAAGTTGGCCTGGACCAACTTTTATTTGTAAGGTTGAGAGCAAGGGTTCAAATGGAGGCTCCAGGCTTTTGGCCACCTCCAACTTCTTCCCATTCCTCCCTCCCACATCATGCATGTGTGCACGCGTGCGCGCGCGCACACACACACACCCTCCCAGCAGCTCACTCAAGATCCACCCACCTCTCACGCATAGAGCTGCCTTTTGGCCACCCTCAAGGTACACACACTGGTTGGGTCAAGAGGTCTAACCAGGGAAGAAGGTCATAAAAGCAGAATCAGAATCACTGGGGACAGCGAATTCTGGGGTACCAAGTACCCAGAGCGTGGGCTAGGAGGGGAGGGGCATGACAGAGAGCATGGGTGGAGAAAGGTCAGGCCAGGAATCTCTAAAGTGCAAAGGTTCCAGTTGCACCTGTCTAAGAGCAACACAGGCAGTTTTCAATTTGCATGGTAGTACAGCAACATAAAAATGAGCATGCAGGCTGAATGCAAAGTTATCTAAATAATCACGGATAAAACTGGGATTTTTCCATGACCTTTAAAAATCTTAGTCAAAAATATGAGAAACTCTTTTACTGTTAGTTACAAATATATCAGTGGCAAACTAACAGTTATTTAATACATTATTTTTAAATATTGGAAACATTTAAGAGTTAAATTATCAAGAATAGATTTAACAGTGCTTTCTTTCTTCTCATTATATGTCCTGATATATAGCGTGAACATTATTCCTGTGCAAATTTCTGTACTCCTAAGTTTGTATCATCTTCCAATATTTTACCTTTTGTACTTTCAATGTCATGAAATATCTCGAAGAGTTCCTTTAATGTGAAGTATTTTCCAGCATTACTTTGTCTGGGACATCTTCACTCTCAATCATTTTCCTCATTTATGTTGTTAAGTCCTCCTTTACTGATTTCCTCTATCTACCTATCTCAAGGCTCTTGAACAACAAAGTGTTGACAATTTCATGGTCAGCTATTCCTTCTGTAATTCCATCAATGTCCAACCTGAATTACACTTACAGCATTACCACTTTTCTTTCTTTGATGCAATTTCATTTTCATTGGCCAATTTCCACTTTAGAATATCCACTTTTGTAAAATACCACGTGGGTTTTTTTTACTGAAAGGCAACACAATCACCCAACTTTGCTGTCTGTATGTGAACTGAAAAACAGATGCACACATCACCTTTAGACTTTCAAAGAAGTGACCTGATTGGTCACTGATCATGATGCACATCTATTATTTACATTGTGATTTGTGAACTGAAGAGATAGCAGCCTAGTTTGTATTTTACCACTATTTAGCTAATATACTGGGGGAACTGAAACTTGAACTCTGTTGTTGGGGGACTGTTTTTATTTAACTAAACTGTGGTAACCAAAACTCATGCTTATTAGAACCATACAGGCAAGGAATGCCTTACTGCTTTGCAAAATTGCAAAGAACACGAGTGGTAGTTTGAGGAGACATTTATGACCACACAGGATTTTTTTTTTAAGTGGAGAAAATTATAGCCTGTTTTTACAATGATGGGAATGATCTTGAAGAGACAAATAATTGGGTGGTAGGGAAGGAGGAGATATTCATAGGAGTAACATCCCTCGTAGGCAAAAGGGGACAGAATCCAGTGCATAAGTTAAGGGTTAGCATTAGACAGAAGCACAAACAGTTTATTCATTTTAAATGCAGAGTAGAACACATGGGTGTGGGGACTGGTATGTTAAAACAAGTACTCTCTTGACTGCTACTGTTGTCTCAGCAAAATTAAAAGTCAAATCTTTAAATGAGAATAAATAGGGAATATGAAATAGTAAAGCACTGAGGCAAGAAGAAACTGGAAAACATTTGGCTTGGAGACAGGCACAGTGAACTGGTGATGGAAATAAAGTAAGATTTCTGAACACTCTAAGGACCACTCAAGATTAGCAATTAAAAAGAGACTTATCAGCTTAGCTTTGTGTTTTTCTCCAGCTACTTCTTTTTGTCTGAATCCTACACAGTTTAAGAAACAAGCCTTTTCTCCTGCCTTTATTTCCAACTGAACCCTCCCTAGCCGGTAGGTTTGTCACTGAGATTCTATGCTCAGAGAAGACAAATGGACTCCAGGTTGCACATGTGCCCCAGCTCTGAGGAGAGAGTTTCTCTCTTATTCCCATTAAGAATATAATAGTCCAGGAGTTCCCTTTGTGGCTCAGC
>PVHT020000256.1:6679853-6707959 GCA_004024745.2 Catagonus wagneri
CAGTTATTTCAGGGGTTTCTTGCAGTTTTTGGAGGTTTAAATTGATCAGCATTCAGATGATGATTTGTCCAACTTGTTTTATATTTAGATGCGTTTTTTGATGTATTTGTGGGAGAGGGAGAGCGCGACCTCTTACTCCTCCGCCATCTTGCCCTCAGTATGGTTTTGACATGCAAGTAAGATACCAAGTTTCAACTGCTTAAGGCTACACAGTAAGAAAAGGAGCAGAGGGAATTCTCTTCCTGCAGGACAGAACTGTGAACTAGCCGAGCTAAAATGACTCTCTTCTACCAAGGCCCCCCACCAAGTGAAGGCTGTTTGCCTAGGGCTACAGCCTACCACAGTTCACTTCCAACTACATAATAATCCAGTTCTGCCCTCTGGAGCCAGAACTCTGTGGTCACTGCCTGCAGCCACAGCCTTCCAACTAATCTTGTTTTGATTTTGTTCATTAGATTCAGGAATGGCATTTCTATTTCAATAAGTCAACGGGCATATAAGCAACTTCTCAGTTTGGAATCTAGAATAAAACTATTTCAGTACACCTATGAAATGCACATTTCTTAATATACTTTTGATTTTTTACCCTCTCTTTTTTTTTTAATTTTTCAAACTATAATTTCTAACAGTGCCCACTTGGTCCACTTCACAGTCTAGCCTCTCCCATCTTGGTGCTCAGTAAACATCCCTAGTAGAAGGTACTCAGAGAAGATTGTTATTCCACATCTTGTCATTCCTATTTGAACCCACACCTGGTCCTCTCCATCCCTGATTTTCAGAGTATCTAGATGCCATTTGTCCAATATGAAATCTAATTTTCTTTCCCTTTGTCTCAAAATTTGATTAACATTTTCATTAATGTGGCAGGACAGAGACAAGACATCAGAGTAGAAGGACTTGAGCTCCCTTCCTCTCACAAAAACACCAAAATCACAACTAATTCCTGAACAGCCATAGACAAAAAGACTAGAACCAAAAAAGGTATTCTACACCCAAAGGCCAAGAAGCCAAATGAGACAGTAGGAGGGACACTTTTATGGTATAGTCAAATCCCACACATGAGCTGTTGGTGACCAACAAACTGGAAAAAATTTTATTGTGGAAGTTCCCCTGCAAAAGTTCTGAGCCCCACTTCAGGCTCTACATCCTGGGGGTCTGGCATTAGAAGGAGCAGGCTCCAGAGCATTTGGCTTTGAAGGCCAACAGGGCTTGAGCACAGGAGCTCCATGGGACAGGGGAAAACAGGGACTTTACTATTGGAGGGTGTACACAAGGTTTCACATGCACTGGGACCCAGGGCAAAACTGTAACTCCATAAAAGCCTGTACTTGACCTACCTGCAGGTCTTGGTCGGTCTCCTGAGGGAGGCAAGGGTCGGCTGTGGCTCACACTGGGGACATGGACACTGATGATGAAGGCCCCAGGTAATATTCATCAACATAAACTCTTCTGGAGTTTGCCATTTTGGCGCCAAGACCTGGCCACACCCAAAAGTGTATAGGCTCCAGTGCTGGGACACATCAGGCTGAACAACCAACAGGGTGGGTAACACAGCCTATCCATCAGAAGACAGGTTGATATAAGTAATCCTGAGCCCACAGGCACCTCTAAATACACCCACCCCTAGACACTGCCCTGTCAACCAGAGGGACAATACCCAGATCCACCCACCAATGGGCAAGCATCAGTCCCTCCCACTAGGAAGTCTGTACAAGTCTCAAACCAGCATAACCCACCAGGGAGCAGACACCAGAAGCAACAGCAGTTATAATCCTGCAGCCTATGGAATGGAGACCACAAACACAGAAATTTAAACAAAATGAGATAGCAGAGATATATGTTCCAGGTGAAGGGACATGGTAAAATCCCAGAAGAACTAAGTGAAGTGGAGACAGGCGATCTGTCTGAAAAAGAATTCAGGGTGAAGGTAGTAAAGATGATCCAAGATTTTGGGAAAAAGAATGGAGGCACAGGCCAAGAAGATACAAGGAATGTTTAACAAAGAGCTAGAAGATTTAAATAATATACAATTTGAGTTGAACAATACAATACCTGAATTGAAAAATACATTACAAGGAATCAATAGCAGAATAACTGAGGCAGAAAGAATGAATAAGTAAGCTGGAAGATAGTTTGGTGGAAATCACTGCTGTGGAACAGAATAAAGGAAAAAAAATAAAAAGAAATGAGGACAGTCTGAGAGAACACTGGGGTAACATTAAACACACAAATGTTCTCATTATAGGTGTCCCAGAGAAGAGAAAGAGCCTGAGAAAATATTTGAAGAGATAATATCCAAAGCCATCTCTAATATGGGAAAGGAAACACTCAAGTCAAGGAAGCACAGAGAGTCTCATACAGGATAAAGAGTAATATGATGGGACACATATTAATAAAACTGATGAAAACTAAAGACAAAGAGAAAATATTATGAGCAAAAAGGGAAAAGCAACAAATAATATGCAAGGGAATTCCCATAAGGTTATCAGCTGATTTTTTTCCGGCAGAAACCCTGAAAGCCATGAGGGAGCGACAAGATATATTTCAAGTGATGAAACAGAAAAACTTAAAAGCAATAATACTCTACCCAGGAAAGGCAAACACACAGTAAATGTAGGAAATTATCCACACACAAATATGACCTCAAAATGAGCAATCATGAAAAGAGGAGAGTACAAATGCAGGACACTGGAAATGCATTTGAAATTAAGAGAACAGCAACTTAAAATAATCTTGTACATACATAGATTGTTATATCAAAACTTCATGGAAACTGCAAACCAAAAATCTACAACAGATACACACCCTCCGTCCAAAAAAGCAGTGTAGACTAAAGATAGTTATCAAATCATAAGTTAACAAAAGAGAAAGGGAAGATTAAAGAAAAACTAAGAATAAAACAAATCCGCAAAACAATTAACAAAATGGCAATAAGAACACACATATCCATGATTACCTTGAATGTAAATGGATCAAATGCTCCAACCAAAAGACGTAGATTGGCTGAATGAATTCAAAAACAAGACCCACATATATGCTGTCTACAGGAGACCCACTTTGGATCTAAGGACACATGCAAACTGAAAGTGAGGGGAATGAAGATGTTGCATGCAAAGGGAAATCAAAAAAAAAAAAAAAAAGCTGGAGTAACAATACTCTTATGAAACAAAATTGACTTTAAAATAAATAACGTTATAAGAGACAAAGAAGCATAATACTTCATGATCAAGGGATCAAACCGAGAAGTTGTAACAGTTGTAAATAAATATGCACCCAACTTAGGAGCACCTCAATATCTAAGGCAACAGCTAACAGCCATAAAAGGAGAAATTGTCAGTAATGTAATAATAGTGGGGGACTTTAACATTCTACTTACATCAATGGACAGATCATCCAAACAGAAAATCAATAAGGAGACATATGACTTAAGTGACACATTAAACCAGATAGGCTTAATTTGTATTTATAGAACATTCCATCTAAATGCAGCATAATACACATTCTTCTCTAAGTGCACATAGAATATTCACCAGGATAGGTCACATGCTTGGCCACAAATCAAGGCTCGGTAAATTTAAGAAAATTAAAATCATATCAAGCATCTTTTCCAACCACAATGCTATGAGATTAGAAGTCAACTACAAGGAAAAAAAAAAACTGTAAAACAGAAACACATGGAGGCTAACCAATATGTTACTAAACAACCAATGGATGGATTGGTAAAGAAAACACATAGGAAATTAAAAAAAATACCTGGAGACAAATGACAATAAAAAACATGATGATCCAAAACCTAGAGGATGCAGCAAAAGCAGTTATAAGAGGAAGTTTATATCAATACAATCTTTTTCTCACATATTCTTGATCTCATCCCCTCCCGACTTGTTCTCTCACTCTTTTCCCTGCCTTTCCTCTGGCTGTTTCCCTCAGCACACAGATATATGCTCAAGTCTCTCAACTGAAAAAAGCAAACAAGTCAAAAGGTACAAAATGAAAAATTTCCTCGGACATTATTATTTCTTCAAGCCATCATCATTTCCTCTCATTCCTGTAAGTGCCAGACTGCTTCACATAGCAGCCTTCCTTATGTCCTGACCACTTCTCACCTCTAGTTTGCTCCTCATTGTTGTAACCTAGCTTCCACAAATCTATGTGTCTTTTAATTCCACTCTTTAGACAACCCTGCATTCTAATTAACTCTCATGAGGACAGAGACCTTGTGACAGTTTTATTCCAGTATGTCATATATATTTAGCACATATTTGATGCCCGATTAATATCTGTTCGATTGATAAATAACTGTTTGCTGCTGTTACTCCTTTGATTTCACCACTTTCGTAGCTTCTTGGACACAATTTTTGTTTCCTTTGTTCTATTTACGGTCCTTTTCATTACCTTATCTGATTCCTACGTATTGAATGTAGATATCCCCTGAGATTCTTTTGTTTATTTTTTCTCATCCATGTTTTCTAACTACATAATCAATATTCCCAAGATTTCAAATCTCACATATATTAGGATGCTTCTCAAATTTAGCCTTTCTGAGCCTAACTTTTTTTTAAGTTCAATAATTATGTCTTGCAGTGGGTATTCTGCAGAAGCCTTCAGTTGAACTTTCCCATACCCTCAGTCCTCATCTCCCTCTACCCAAGCCTGATACCCCTGTATTCCCTACCACCACCCCTGCTATCACCAGATACCAGGCAACAGGTTCCCTTTTCCTCTCTCTCACATATATAGACTATAAGACTGGTACTATAATATACACTGAAAATACAAAGATGAAAATGATTTGGTGCCTCCCTTCCCTCCAAGGATATCGTGGTCTATTCAGGTAGACCAAAACATAAATGCATAATTTCAGTGTAAGATGAAGATGGCAACAATGGAAGTGCACTTTTGAGGCCATCAGAGTACAGGAGAAGATCATAGCCTAGAACGGTGGAGGTAGGAAAGTGGTCTTGCAGAGCACAGTCACTGGAAGTATTCCTAGAGGATCTAATCTCTGATCTGAGTCTCGACGGACAGATACTAATTAGGGAGGTAAATAGTTGGAATAAGAGCATAGACATCTATCTCAAGAGCTCGGATTTACATTTTAGCTCTGCTATCTTTTAGCTGTGTCTCAGGAGAGTTTCTAAGCCTCTCTGGGCCTCAAGTTTCCTCAAGTATAAAGTGAGGGTAATAATAATTTGTACCTAAAAGGATTTTCCTGGTAATTAAGTTAAAGAAGAAAAGCACTTAGAGTCATGCTAGGGGCACATGGTGTGTACTCTGTATGTACTAGCTATCGTTATTATCACAGGTAATCTGTAGATAGATTTGTGTAATAGATACAAACTTGTGTGATGATAGAAGGATGTAAAAGTTCTGCATCAGAGAACAGCAGGGCAAGACACATTGGGTATGGCAGATTTGATTCCATTAGGTAGTATTCCTTTGTACTTCACCTATTCTGATAGAGGTCTTCATCGCACATCGTACTAACTGAGGCCCAGAGAGGTTTAGAAACTCTCCTGAGACACAGCTAAAAGACAGCAGAGCTAAAATGTAAATCCAAGCTCTTGAGATAGATGTCTATGCTCTTATTTATTATATTGTACTATCTCACTTTTGGCTTAATATATTTTGCCTTCACCTTCACTCTTGTAGGGTTTGTGTAATTTTGGTATTTGCTCATCAGATAACATCAATAAAGATCCAAGAAAGAGACTGTGCCAAGGTATCAAAAACTTCTGTCCCTAAGTGGAAATTGTGTTCATGAGAAGATTCTATATGTAACATATATGCCAAGTGATCTAAATAAAGATCACCTAAGTAAGAAGAAAAAAGAAAAAAAACACCATACTTATGCAAAGATTGGTGGATTTGTTCTCATATCTTTCCTGATAATGATCTGAGCCGTTCTGCTACCTAGCCCCAGCCAGGTTTCAACCTTAGAGGATTGAGAGGCAGCAGGAGTGAAGAGGGAAGGGAGTCAAGGAATGGACATCTCAACTTTTTTTTTCTTTGAATAAATGTCACTTTTGGGTCAAAAGAAGGAACCATGAACGTTTTAGATACCCTTTCCTTTGGGGTAAGTTCTTGACCCAGGCATTGTCTCTTCTCCCAAAAAACACTAATTCATTTCCCTAACCTAGTCAACACCCAAACCCCAGAGGTTCTCCCCACCCCAGCTGAATTTCTCTGAAAATGATTCCAGGGGAGCTACAATGTCACTTCATTTGTTGGACCAAATCTGGAGGGAAAACCCCTGACTTAGGTGGCCCAGGAGAGTACCCCCGGGTGGGGGTAGCAGAGGAGAAAAAATGGTAGCCGTTTTTACATTTGTATAGTATTTATTGATTCAGAAAAAAATTCTGAATAAAATGACTTGGAAACAAAAAAAATCTTTCAATTACTATTACTTTGGTTTCATTCAAGTAACATTAAATTTAATATTTTTTAATCACATATTTGGTATCATCCAATTTCCCTAAAATTATTTTTACATATAGGTAGACAGTTAAGCTGTGTACACACACACACACACACACACACATGCACATGAGATGTTTAGGTAGTATTCACAAAATATTCATGATTTTTTTCCAGATGGTAGAATTGAGAGAAAACTCACTTTGGTCATGGACTTTATATTATTTGAGTTTTTCGTAATTGAATATGTTAGTTAAAGTAACAGAGCCATTATTCTTTAAGAAAAAATAATAAATCTGTATTGATAACATGCCTGGCTACCAGCATGACCCCCAAATGTGAATATTTGTCAGAACTGATGCTCTTACTTTTTATTGTCTGATTATCTTTCCTAGCTGGGGGAAGGAATCTTGCAGATCTTTTTAAGAGACAAGGTCTCACCACCACCACCCCTAACCATAAATGTAGAAAATAATGTCTTCAGCACCTATTAGCAGAGCAAGTACCTTCAACTCTGCCAGCAGAAGCCTCCATAGAAGATTTGGAATCCTGAGCGAGTTACGTAAGGTGCAAGGGCATCTAGTTACTCGTAAGGATGACTACAGAGCTGAGTCTCCATGGATAGCAGCAGGTGTTGCCTAGTGGCAGTATCAGTGGCATTCTACTGGGATTTTCTGAGATATAAATTCGGCCATGTTTTCGGATACCCAACCTTTCTTGTATTGTTACTATTTCCAAGCCTGATTCTTCTGCAAGCCACCAAATATATTTCCAATCAGTACTTTTTGTCAAAGCCATTCAGATTTGGTTTCTTCTGTTGGAAATTGGGAACCTTAATCTCCCTTTTACTACCTTTTTTATTTTTCTCTCCAGATGAAACTTGCAGAAAACTAATATTACCTCTCCTTGAATCTATATCATCAAAAGAAGTCCCAGTCATTCACATCTCCCACATTACCCACCACTTCTCTGGGATGACAGATTTCCAACACTCCCAGATAGTTTCCATATATATTGACTCTGTTTAGTTAACCTTTTTCCCCTTGAGGCCCCTCACTTTTTATAAAACCAATTTAAAAAGCAAAAATCAGTCTATATTGTCTAGATTACTTTGGTGTTTTGTAAAAAGGACATTTACAAACACATTAGCACCTGGAAATAATTCTTTTAAAGATCTTCCTTCTACAGTACATTGTTAATCAAGTATTTCATATCTTGACTATTGTGTATTAGGTACATCTAAACCTGGCATAAAAATTCATAACCATGAAAGTAAGATCAGTTGAAATCACATTCAAGGGGACAGTGACACTTTTGCAGTAGTTTCTCATTCCTGAACTGCTTTTAAAAAGTAGGACCAAATGAAACCAGACAAAAGATTCAGAGGGAATTATATTCTCTTATCTGTGGCTGCTTTCTTGCTTTGTCAGAGGATATAATATAGCAGATATTTGTTATATATTGAGGCTGCATAATCTATGCACAGCCTTGCAATGTATGGAGATTTCCTACCATAAAATCTTCACCTCCCCCAGGTGAAAGTTCTCCCAGGTCCTTCACAACAAGGACTCAGGTAGTGACCCAGGATCCTGTCAATCAGCTACTCAGGGCAAAACTAACAGGGGGAGGAGCTGGGTGTAATACATTCATTTCAAGTAAATATGATATGACAGATATAGATATCCATCTATTCTGAGTAGGAACATCAGAAGTCAGTCTTGGATAATGTGAGCTGTCATAGCTAAGTCAAAGCAGCAGGGCACGATTTGAGCAATGCTTCTAACTTTTCAGCCTCCAAATATGCTAAAGATTTCTATAGCAATATGTCTATTGTTAATAAATTTATATTCTGTTTAAACTAGTTAAAGCACGGTCTTTTGAACATTAAGAATCCTGAATAAGAGAAAGTAGGAGAATTGCTTTACAATGAACTGCTTTTATTTCCTTCCTGTAAAACAGAAAAATGTACCATGATATAAAATAATCTTTCAAATCCTAGTGTGCTGAGTATATCTATTACAAATAGTCCTTGCTACATAAAATGTCTCCAATAAAGTGTAATTTATTGTAGTGGGAAATAACTCTGAGATTGCAAGTTTGTTGGGTTTTTTTTTGTTTGTTTTTTATCTCATTGAATGCTCTTCACATTCACCTTCAAGGTAGGGAACTAGTGCCATTGTTTAGTCTGAAATGAACTATACAAAAAAGGTTGTATGTTCTCTGTGATGTATTGTACCAGTAATCAATGTTTAATAAATCTCATTCAATAACTTTGGCACTGCATCAACTCTGTAGGAGGTAATTTTTTTTTACAATACTTAGCTTTATATTTTTATTTATGTAAATTACACAGAACTAAAGCTTATTTATCATTAACTATCTTTTTTCCCCCAATTAATTTTAATTTATGTAGAATTTATAAAGCTGAGTATATGCTAGAATAGTGCCAGGGGTGGGGTGGGCTAGTGAGAGGTGGTAGGCTTTGAAAATGAATCAAAGAGAGGGTGCTGCTATCGCAAGTTTATATCATTAACTATCTTTGTGAATTTTTTACTGCACTGCCAGAGGACTAATACCCACTTTATTAATTTGATTTTGGGTTTATTGGCTTCTTGCATTACACAAATATTTAGAAGATTTATGTGGTATGTGAAACATTAGTTTTGTGTAGAAGAATTGGACTATAAAGACAATTCAAGATCCTTTACACAGTTCACATCTCTAAGCCACAGCAAAGACTCAGAAGTGATTCTTTTTCTTTGACAATGAGATTAAGCATAAAAGGGACAAATACAAGCAATATACCTACAAAAAAATTCTGTAAAAATAATAAATAATAATCCCATAATATACTTTCTATCTTTATCTATCTATTAAATTTCACTGCCAGTACTTTAATTTACCCTCCTACAATTTTGATCAGGGTTCATAGTCCCAGACAACAGAATCTTCTTGATTCTGGTTAAAGGAGAAAAGAATTACTAAGTAATATGAATTGCTCACAAAATTGTTGGAAGAGCTGTGAAAACAGACCACATATAGTTACTTCATTAATCACAGCACAGAACTGGGCTTCTCAAGGAGTTTCCTTCACTCTATGGAATAATGTTTACTTCAGTAGTCTGGGATTAGATCTTACTAATAAAAATAGTTCCAGATCCAGAATTATGTCTCCTCTCCCACTTTTCTACCCCAGGAAAATATATCTTCATGATCTGCCCCTATCTCATGAAACTCAGCTTCGTATCAGGGTTGTTTCTTTTGTTTTGTTTTGTGAATGCATCTGTGCATGACAGGGGCCCTAGTTCATATGCAATACTCTCGCTGCATAGGAGTCTGGGAAATGTTGGTTTTGGCTTTATAACTCCTGCATTATGAAAAGATATTATAAGAAGGAGTTGAAATAAGAGTTGAATCAAGCCTAACCTATAATATATCTCATAACAACTTTCTCATGTTTCCACTGAAATCAGAGTGATTTTTAAAATGAAATCCTAATGTTGTTACTCCCCTACATAAAATCCTTCAGGAAATCCAAAACACTCAGCATGGTAACTCCTCAGTATGATTTATAGGACTTTTACGATCTGACCCCTACATAGGTCTCTAGCCTCATCTCTTTCCCTCCTATATACACCTTTCTCTCAACATATCAAGTTATTATGTGATTTCAGCCATCCCAATCTTTTCAGTTTCTGTTCCCTTTGCCTGGAACTTCCTTCTCTGTCTTCTTTCCCTAACTAATGCCTTCAAATTGGATTTCATTGTCACTTCCTCCAAAAGATCCCAGCTCATATAATCTGACTACCCATCTGATTTTCTGTAATACGCTATACATATTGATTTATAACACTCATTTCACAGAACTATCACTGTGCTGAATTATTTTTCAGACTTGCATATTAAACCATAACTGAGGAAAGGATTAAAATCTATTACCTTGGTAACTCCAGTACATATCTCAATGACTACATATAATGAGATTTTTTAAATAAATGAAGAATGAGTAAATGAGTATAGCTGAATAACGATATTATTGTAGGCACAGTGCTAAAGGAGGAGTTTTCAAACACGATCTTAGGAACACAGGGTTAGAGATGTCAGGGCTTTCATAAAAACAGATGGAAGAAGATGTAAAATTCAATATCTTGTTTAATCTCTTTGTTTTACTGAAGAGGAAATAAAGGAACATAGAGTTATCTTTGCAAGATCATAAAATACAATCTGAGCAGGACCTACAAGAATTTCATTCCTAACTTCTTCCTTGAATGACCCTGGACCACTGACCCAGTCAAGAAGACACAAGTCATACCAGAGTCTAAAAAATTAGGCTTTAAAATTAGGCAGGGACTTAAGTATTTGACTCTATTAAGAATGAATTTATGTGTTTTCACACAAGCTGTTCACAGGGGATTTTCCACAGTTCTTGCTCAAAATGAGTTTAGAGTTCACAACTAACCTTTGTGAATTTTAAGCAGAAAAACAAAATAAAGCTATTAAAGGACTGAATGAGATAATGGATGAGAAAGGAAATACCAGGAACTATCATGATTAAATATGTCTCTTAGTATAACCCAATATTTGCCCTATGCTAGAAAATGAACAAGTAATTTTTTAAAAAAAAACTGTATTTTTGCATTTTATAAGTCTCCATAAATTATGGCATAAAGAAAAAAATTCAGGAAAAAAACTGTCTATCCTTGTAAAGACTATGGCTCAATATTTTTTTCTGATAAATAATTTTGCAATTTTCCAAATAAAAGGAAAAATAATTGTAAAATATACATTGTACTTGATTTAATTTTATTAAGATATAAGACTTTACAATCTTAGGGGAATTTACAGTCTATTTAGTATTGTCACCATCTGTCCAACTCAGTATTTTGATTCTTAATGAGAAAACTTGTAAAATTTCATCAATAAATCTGAAAACGTAGATGAAATTAACAATTCCTAGAAAAATGTGATTTACCAAAATTGACTTTCAAAGAAATAAAACATTTGAATGGAGATAGAGCTCTTAAAGGAATTAAATCAGTAATTTAAAATCTTTCCACAAGGAAAACAATAGCCCCAGAGGATTTTACAGATGGTCAAAGACAGATAATTCTAATATGTTACAAACTTGATCCCATCAGGTTGGTCTGAACCTTATACCAAAAGCAAGGCAAGGACAATAGAAGAGATAAAAACTCATCAAACTTAAGAACATAGGTGTAGAAATCCTAAACGAGACACTAGAAAACCAAGTCCAAACAATAGCGTATAAAACATGATCGTCAGGATTAAATACAAGGATTGCAATGGAAGCTTAATATTAGAAAATCTATTGATGTTATTCACCACATAGCAAAACCAATGAGATATATCATCTCTGTAGACACAAAAAGGAGCATTTAATTACTTCAACATTTTATTCCTGATAAAATTCTTAGACTCTAGTAAGAGAAGAGAATTTCTTCAGCTTGATAAATATATCTAATAAAAACCTGTGACAAACCTCACACTTATAACACATAAGAGCTTAGAGCTATTGTTTGAAATTCAGAAAGAAGTTTGAGGCATTATATCACTTCTATTTGATATAATTTTACAGCCAGCAATATATGACCAAATAAATAAAGTACTAGAGTTAGAAAAGAGTTGTAGAGTGAGCTAAACATTTTATTATTTTTTATAAAATTATTGTTGTCTACATAGAAAATTAAATTATTGTCAACTGAGGAGATGTGAAGGATAAGAATAGGATATGGAGATAAAAAGTAATAAATAAATAATAAAGCAAGAGACGAAAAAAGTACCACAGACTGAGGGATGTAATTAATCCAACCACGTGGGATTTTAAAATATGCAGATAGGTTATTACAATAAATAAAAGTGCTTGGCAGTGAGATAAACTTGAGAAATCAATTGCATTTCTACATACCAATAACAAAGGGTAGGCTGTGTAATTTACAATGAAATACTATTTGGAATAGTAATGGAAAAATGAATTCTAATATATATAAAAAGTGTAAGAATATTATAAATCTTCATTGAAAGGAATTAAAGGAGAACTAATAACTGGAAAGGGACATCCTGTTCATCGATAGGAGACTGAGTATTGTAAAATGTTAATTCTCCCCAAATTGATATAAATTATTTTTTTTGTGTCTTTTGGGGGCTGTACCCACAGCATATGGAAGTTCCCAGGCTAGGGGTCGAATTGGAGTCATAGCTCCTGGCCTACGCCACAGCCGCAACAGCACAGAATCCGAGCTATGTCTGCAACCTACACCACAGCTCATGGCAACATTGGATCCTTCACCCACTGAGTGAGGCCAAGGATCAAATTGGAGTCTTCATGGATATTAGTCAGGTTCATTAAGTGCTGAGCCATGACAGAAACTCCAAATTAAATCAAATTTTAATCAATGTTGCACAAGGGCTCTTCATGGAATATAACAAATTGATTATAAAACTTATACTGCGATACAAAATGCCAGAACTTGATATGACATTCCAAGAATAAGTTCGGGGTGGGCAGCAATTTATTCTAATACCAAAATTTATTTTGAAGTTTTAGAAATTAAGACAGTGTAGACTGCTGTTGGGGATAGAGAAAGAGACAAAACAACCAGAATAGAAATTCTAGGAACAAACCCCCCACATATACATGGAAACTCACGTTATGACAGGGTTGTCACTGTAAATCATTAGAAGAGGAGAGATATTCAATAGTGTTTGGACAACTGATTAGCCACATGGAATAAGATAAAACTGGATTCCCTACACATCAAACACAATAATCAATTCTGGATGGAATGAGCTTAAAAACAAAGCTTAAAGCTTTTAGAAGAAAATACAGGTTGCTATTTTTACCTTAGTGAGAAAGAATGTCTTAAACAAGGCAGAAAAAAAATGCTTGCAACCCACCAGGACTGAATTAAGAAGAAACAGAAAGCCTGAATAGACTAATAATAAATAAGGAGTTTGAGGGAGTAATCAAAAAGCTCCCAACAGAGTGGCCTGAAACTTTTAAAAGCTCTGTGTTCCAAGTCAGAAAAAAGTTCTTATGAAGTATCAGCACTTTTCTTTGTTGGGGCAGGGGGAGGAGTGAGGAAAACTACCATACAGCAGCAGACTTTTACACTTTAAATAGACAGGTCTGAGTGCCTAAACTTGCTTTTGCATTTTACATCATCCTCTAAGAATATTAATCGCTTGGCATGCCTACCTCACATCTTTTAAGAGAATTAAGTCAAAAATATTTTAACAATTTGTTTATTTTCTACAAGTAAAACTTCTCTAAAGTTTTAAAATATATTAAATGTAGCTTTGATATGATACTGTAAATGAAATTATAAACGAAAATGTTTCTATAGTCCTTAAGTTAAAATTGAATGTTTCATATTTTTCAATTGTTAAAACTATTAATAATGAAACAGGTGGAGGAAGAATCAAGATGGCAGAGTAGGAAGAGTTCACTTCTCCAAACAAACACATCGAAACTATAAATACATGTGCACCAACTTTCTCTTAAGTATATCCTGAAGTCTAGCAGAACAGCTCTGCTATAATCAAGGTTATGGAGAAAGAACCACATGGAGTCTAGTAGAAGAGGGCACGAAGAAACCTAGTTATGACTCACAGCCCTGGAAGAAGACCCAGAAGAAGAGAGGGATATCACAGGCTAGAGAATCCTCCCTAAAGAGTGAGGGTTTTGAGCCCCACAGTGGGCACCCCAGCCCAGAGGTCCAACACCAGAAAGATGAGTACCGTTGGCCGATTTGAAACCTAGTGGGGTTTACTGGAGGGCTGTAAGAAACTGAGACTACAGTCTTCAAGAGTACACACAGAAGTTTGTTTGTTCCCAGACCCAGCACAGAGGCACCAGACTTAAAACTGCCTAGTACTCTGGCCAGCTTGTCAGGACAACCCCAGCCCGTACTCCAGTCTGCACTGTGGTCCTACCCCAGTGCCTCCTGCTCTGGCCCTACTCCCTGACAAGGCAGTAACCATCATTGCACCTTAGAAGAAACCCAGGTTCACATCAGTTTCCAGCTCCAGCCCTTCAGCCCACCCAAGCCAAGATGATGACTACCATCACACCAGGGAGAATGTGAGCACTCTCAGGACTACAGATCCATCCTTCCAGGCCCTGATCCCAACCCCAGACAAGGTATCAGCCACAGTCATACCAGGGAGAAGCCGAGCTCACTCAGGACTCTGTATCTAGACCTCAAACCATGGCCTCACCCCTGGCCTAAGCAGTGACTACCATCATGCTAGGAAAAAGCCAAGCTTCCTCTGGGCTATGGATCTAGCCCCTTGGATCATGGTTCTGACTCCTAGCACAGAAGAAACCATCATTGCACTGGGGCATAAACTTGAACTCCCATTGGGCTTTGGCCTGTCACCTCCAGCTCCAGCCCTACCACTGCACCAATGTGGCAGCCACCAGTTCAAACCAGAAGAAAACACAGCCCATGTTGTTTTCAAATATAGTTCTCCCATCAAAGCCACTGGACCCAGAAAGACTGCACAGGAATATTCCCACACGAACACATGCCTTCAAGACTGGGATAGGTAAATGTTTCATTTAATTTCACAGAGACAGAAAGAAAAAGTCAAACAAAGTAAGAAGAAAAATCAACCTGTTCCAAATGAAAGATAAGATAAAACCCCAGAAAATAATCCCTAATGAAATGGAGATAAGTAAAATACCCGATAAATAGCTCAAATCTGTACTTATGAAAGTGCTTACTGACTTCAGGAAAAGACAGAGGAACACAATGAGAAGTTCAAAAAAGAACAAGGAAAAAAAGTAACAGAGCTAAAGAATACAATAACTAAAATAAAAACAGAAGGAATTAACAGCATTTTAGGTGACAAAGAAGGACACATAAGCAACCTAGAAGACAGAATAATGGTATAGCCAATCAGAACTGCCAACAGAAAAAAATGTAGCAAGAATAGTTAAAAAGTGTACAAGTATACTAGTATTCATATTATAGGGCTCCCAGAAAGAGAAGAGGGAGAGAAAGGGGCAGAAAACGATTTGATGAAACTATGGTTGAAAACTTTCACTAACCTCAAGAAGGAAATAGATACCCAGGAACTGCAGAGAGTCTCAGACAAGATGAACCCAAAGAGAACCACATACAACATATCAGAATTAAAATGGCAAAAGTTAAAGATAAAGAGAGAACGCTAAAGGCAGCAAGAGAAAAAAAAAAAGTCAACGGAGTGGTACCCCTATAAGGATATCACCTGACTTTTCAGAAGAAAATCTGTAAGCCAGAAAGAGTGACATGATATACTTGAAGTGCTAAAAGAAAACAACCTATAACCAAGAATACTCTGCTGGGCAAGGATATCATTCAGCAACAAAGGAGAGATGAGGAGCTCCCAATAACATAAAAATTTAAGTTTATCACTGCTACACTGGACTTATAAGAAACGTTTAGGATCTTCTCTTAAAAAAAAAAAACGCAAAAGAAAAGAAAGGGCTATAGAAAGATATACAAAAATATAATGAAGGAGAAAATATCACTAGTAAAAGTAAATATATAGTAAAGGTTAAAGACAAAATAAACTAGTGCAAAGGTTAAAGACAAAAACTGTAAAATTAACAATAACATTTAAGCGATAAAGATGTAAAACATGATACCAAAGCAGAAAACTCTGGAATAAAAATGTAGAGGTTTTAGAATGTGTTTGAACCTAAATAATTTAAAACATCAGTTTAAAATAAGGAGGTCAGAGTTCCCGTTGTGGTGCACCAGAAACGAATCTGACTAGGAACCATGAGGTTGAAGGTTGAATCCCTGACCTTGCTCAGTGGGTTAAGGATCCAGCGTTGTCATGAGCTGTGGTGTAGGTCACAGATGCGGCTCGGATCTGGCATTACTGTGGCTGTGGCGTAGGCCAGCAGCAACAGCTCCCTTTAGACCCTTAGCCTAGGAACCTCCATACGCCACGGTGCAGCCCTAAAAAGACAAAAAGACAAAAAATAAATTAAAAAATAAAATAAAATGATATAAAATAAAGAGGTCTTGGGAGTTCCCACTGTGATTCAGCAGGTTACAATCCCAACTAGTATCCATGAGGATGCAGTTTCGATCCCTGGCCTTTCTAAGTGGGTCTTAATCTGTAGTGGAAGTCACAGACATGGCTCAGATCCCACGTTGTTGCAGCTGTGGTATAGGCTGGCAGCTGTAGCTCTATTTGACCCCTAGCCTGGGAACTTCCATATGGCACAGGTGCAGCCCTACAAAAGCAAAAATTTAAAATAAAATAAAATAATAAAATAAAATAAAATCAGATCTCTATACACGCCAATACATATGAAACTTGTGATAACCACAAATCAAAAACCTACAATAGATATACAAAAAAACAAAGAGAGGCACAAAATCAGAAACATGGATCATTTTAACAAGATAGAAAACTCAAAAATAAACCCACACACTTATGGTCAATTAATCTATGACAAAGGAGGCAAGAAACTACAATGCAGAAAAAAGTCTCTTCGATAAGCAAGAAAACCAGACAGCTACATGTAAAAAAATGAAGTTAGAACATTCTCTAACACCTTTAGCAAAAATAAACTCAAAATAGATTAAAGGCCCAAATGTCAGACCAGACACTATAAAACTTCTAGAGGAAAACTCTTTAACATAAATCACAACATGTTTTTTGAATCTGTTCTTAAAGCAAAGAAAACAAGACCAAAAATAAACAAATGTGACCTGATTAAACTTAAAAGTTTTTGCACAGCAAAAAAAAAATCATTGACAAAATAAAAAGACAACCTTCTGAATGGGAGAAGCTATCTTAAAATGATGTGACAAATAAGGGATTAATATTCAACATATGTAAATAGCTCATTCAACTCAACATCAAAAAAAAAACAAACAAACAAAACTCTACTAAAAAATGGGCAGGAGTTCCTGTTGGCTCATCAGTTTAAGGACCTGACACTATCTCTCTGAGGATGTGGATTTGATCCCTGGCCTCACTCAGTGGGTTAAATATCCAGCATTGTTGCAAGCTGCAGCATAGGTCACAGATGCAGTTCAGATCTTGTAAGGCTGTGGCTGTGGCATAGACCTACAGCTGCAACTCTGATTTGACCCCTACCCTGGGAACTTCCATATGCTGCAGGCACAACCATAAAAAAAAAGAAAACCGGGCAGAAAACATGAATAGACATTTTTTCCTAAGAAAACATAGAGATGGCCAGCAGGCACAGGAAAAGATGCTCAATATTGCTAATCATCAGGGAAATGCAAATCAAAGCCACAATGAGATATCACCTCATATGGGTCAGAATGGCTATCAAAGAGTTTCCATGTGGCTCAGGGTTAATGAATCCAACTAGAACCCATGAGGATGTGGGTTTGATCCCTGGCCTTGCTGAGTGGGTTAAGAATCCAGCATTGCTGTGAGCTGTGGTATAGGTGGCAGACACAGCTCGGATCCCGTGTTGCTCTGTCTGTAGCATAGGCTGGTAGCTGTAGTTCCAGTTTGACCTCTAGCCTAGGAACTTCCATATGCCACAAATGCAGCCCTAAAAGGGGTGGGGGGGAGAAAGGCTATCATCAATAAGAACACAATAACACATGTTGGTGAGAATCTGGATAAAAGTGAACCCTCCTACCTATTGATGGGAATGTAAATTGTTGCAACCACTATGGAGAACAGTATGGAAGTTCCTTAAAAAACTAAATATAGAACTACCCTAGGACCCAGCAATCCAACTCCTGGGCATCTATCTGGAATAAAACCATAATTCAAAAATATATATGCACCCCAAGGTTTATTGCAGCACTATTCACAATAGCTAAGACACAGAGGCAAACTAAATGTCCATGGACAGAGGAATGGATAAAGAAGAAGTGGTATATATATATATATATATATATATATATATATATATATATATACACACACACACACAATGGAATATTATTTAGCCATAAAAAATGAAATAATGCCATTTGCAGCAACATGGATGGACCTAGAGTTTATCATACTATCTGAAGTAAGTCAGAGAAAAACAATATTATACGGGATCACACATATATGTAATCCAATAAAAATGATACAAAAGAACTTAAACAAAAACAGACACAAATATTTCAAAACCAAATTTAAGGTTACCAAAGGGGAAACACTGAGGATAAAGCTGGAGGTGGGACTGACATGTATACACTACAATGTATAGAATGGATGAGTAACAAGGACCTACTGTATAGCACATGGAAATCTACTCATTTTGAGTAGATATCTGTAGTGACCTACATGGGAAAAGAATATGAAAAGGAATGGATATACGTATATGTATAACTGATTCGCTTTGCTGTACACCTGAAACTAACACAACATTGTAAGTCACCTATACTCCAATATTTTTTTAAGAAATAAAAAATAAAAATACCTTGGGAGGAATGAAAATGAAAGTACAACTTTCCAAAAATCCATGGGACTTAGTAAAAGCAGTTCTTAAAGGGAAGTTTATTTAAGCATACCTCGAAAAACAAGAAAAATCTCCAATAAACAACATTTTCATATAAAATAATTAGAACAAGAAGGAAAAGCAAAGCCCAAAGACAGCAGAATGAAGGCAGAAATAAAGATCAGAGCAGAAATAAGTAAGACTTTTTTTAAAACATTAGAAAATATAAGTAGAAACAGTAAAAACTAAGAGCTGGTTTCTGAAAATGATAAACAAAAGTGATATACCAGTCTGCCTAGAGCCAGAATCATTAAGAAAATACAGAGAGGGCCCAAATAAATAAAATTAGAAATGAAAAAGGAAAACTTACAACACATTACAGAAATACAAAGGGGCCTAAGAGAATAAATATTATGAACAGATATATGCCAACAAATCAGATAACCTAAAAAAAAAAAATGAATTCCTACAAACATACAGTCTTCTGAGATTGAACCAGAAAGAAATAGAAAACCTGAACACACTGATTATTACTAATGAGATTGAATTGGTAATTTAAAAACTTTAAATAAAAGTCCAGGGTCAGATGGCTTCACCAGGGAATTTCACCAGAGTAACACCAATTCTTCCTAAACTATTCCAAAAATAGTAATGAAGAGGGAACACTTCCCATATTCTACAAGGCCAGCATTATTCTAATACCAAAATCAGACAAGGGCAACACAAAAAAGAGGAAATTTTAAGCCAATATAATTGATTAACACAGGTGCAAAAATTCCCAACAAAATATTAACACACTGAATTCAACAATATATTAAAAGGATCGTACACTCTGATCAAGTGGGATTTATTCCAGGGATGCAAATATGGTTCAACATCCACAAATCAGTATGATACACCACAGTAAAAAAGTGAAAGATAAAAATCACATGATCACCTCAAGAGATGAAGAAAAAAGCATTTGATGAAATTCAACAAGTCACAATAAAATTATCAACAAAGTTGGTATGAGGGAACATATGTTAGCATAATAAAGGTCACTATCACAAACCCACAGATAACATCATATCAATGGTGAAAAGCTGAAGACTTTTGTTCTAAGGTCAAGAATAAGACAAGAGAGCTAATCCTAACCACTCTATTCAATATACTATTGGAACTCCTATCCACAGCAAACAGACAATTCTTTTGCCATCTGTGACAACATGGATGGACTTGGAATGGCAACATGGATGGACTTGGAAAGTAGTATGCTTAGTGAAATAAGACAGAAAAGGACAATTACTGTTTGTGGAATCGAAATTATAAAACAAATTAACAAATATAATAAAGACAGAATCACAAATATGGAGAACAAACTAGTAGTTATCAGAAGAAAGAGGGGTAGAGGGAGGGAAAAATAGGTGAAGGGGATTAAGAGATACAAACAACCAAGTATAAAATAAATAAGTTACAAGGCTATAATGTACAGCACAGGGAATACAGTCAATATTTTATAGTAATTTTATAAGGAGTGTAATCTATAAGATATCAAATTACTATGTTGTGTACTTGAAACTAATATGTCAACTATATTTCAATTTAAAACAAGAATACAACAGGAAAAATAAGTTTCGGACCCTTCTAGTTAGAATAAATCTCTAACTTACTGATAGAAAAAAGCCTACAAACAAGAATACAACAGGAAAAATAAGTTTCGGACCCTTCTAGTTAGAATAAATCTCTAACTTACTGATAGAAAAAAGCCTACAAACAAAACTCCCAACAAAGAAAAGTCTGGGGCCAGACAGCTTCATAGTTGAATTCTAATAAATGTTTAAGAAGAATTAGTACAAATCCTTCTTAAACTCTCCAAAAAAATGTGAGAGGGAATACTTCCAAACTCATTATGAGACCAGCATCCGTACAAAAACAGTACAAGAAAAGACAATATCCCTAATGAACACAGATGTAAAAATCCCTAGTAAAATACTATCAAATCAAATACAACAGAATATTAAAAGAATCAACCACCATGGCTAAGTAGGATTTATCCTTGGGATGTACAAATAATTTAATATATGCAGATTAATCAGTGACTATATCATATTCACAGAATAAAGGATAAAAATCATGTGATCATCTCAATAGATAACAAAAAAAATTTGACAAAATTCAACATTCTTTCATGAAAAAACAACTCTCAACAAATTAAGTACAGAAAAAATTTGTCTCAACACAATAAACGCCATTTACAGAAAGTATACTGCAAACATCATATTCAACAGTAAAAATGTGACTACTTTCTCTCTAGATCCAAAACAAGGCAGAAATACCCACTCTTGGGTTAAGGATCCAGCGTTGCCGTGAGCTGTGGTGCAGGTTGCAGACGCGGCTCAGATCCCACGTTGCTGTGGCTGTGGCGAAGGCTGGCGGCTACAGCTTCTGTTAGACCCCTAGCCTGGGAACCTCCATATGCCGCGGGTGCGGTCCTAGATAAGGCAAAAAGACAAAAAAAAAAAAACCATTCTTACCAGTTCTATTCAGTATAGAGGGACTATTCAGAGCAATTAGGCAAGTAAAAGAAATAAAAGACATTCAAATCAGAAAGGAGAAGTAAACTGTTTGTAAATGACAAAACTTTTTATGTAGAAAATTCACCAAAAACTGTTAGAACCAATACACAAACTCACTAAAGTTGCAGGATACAATATCAACATACAAAAATCACTTGTGTTTCTATACATTAAAAAGACCTATCCCAAAAGGAAATTTAAAAAATGATTCCATTTACAATAGCATAAAAAAAATTAGGAAGAAATTTAACCAGGGAGATAAAAGACTTGCACACTGAAAAGTGTGAAACATTAATAAAAGAATCCGGAGTTCCTATCATGGTTCAGTGGTTAACAAATCCGACTAAGAACCATGAGGTTGCGGGTTTGATCCCTGGCCTTGCTCAGTGGGTTAAGGATCCGTTGTTGCCGTGAGCTGTGGTGTAGGTGGCAGACGCAGCTCGGATCCCGCATTGCTGTGGCTGTGGCGAAGGCCGGCGGCTACAGCTCCAATTAGACCCCTATCCTGAGAACCTCCATATGCCATAAGTGTGGCCCTGGAAAAGACAAAAAATAAAATAAAATAAATAAATAAATAAAGCCTTGAAAGACACAAATAAATGGAAAGGTACCCATAATTATGTTAAAATATCCAATTTTCCCAAAGAGATAAATAGATTAAAGCCCAATGGCACTTTTTTTTTTAAGAAAAATTCCTTTGGAACCATGAATAATTCCAAACCACCAAGAAATTTTAAGCAAAATATACCAAGCTGAAGGTATCACACTCCTCGATTTCAAAACACATTAAAAGCTGAAGTAAAGAAATATGGCATTGGCATAAAACAGTTATGTAGACAAATAGAACACAATAGCCCAGAAATAAACCCGCAAATATACTGTCAGCTGATCTGAGAGTCTCAAGAACACATACAGAGTAATGAAAATTTCTTCAATAAATGGTACTGTGAAAATTGAATATCCATGCAAAAGGATGAATTGGACTCATCTTGCACCACATACAAAAATCAACTCAAAAGTTATTAAGGACCTAAACATAAAAAAACTGAAACAATAAAATTATTAGAAGAAATATACAAAAAAAAATCTTCTAAACATCACACTGGGCAATGATTTCTTGAATATGATACCAAAAACATAAAGAAGAAAAGAAAAACTGGACAAGTGAGACCACATCAAACTAAAAATATTCTGTTCAACAAAGAAAATAATTAGCAGACCTAAACACAACCTACAGAATGGGACAAGACATTTGTAGATCATATATCTGATAAAAATGAATTATATTCCACTGTCCTGATGTATGATTATTTATTTATCCACTCACCTAATAAAGGTTGGCAATTATGAATAAAGCTATGTAGACATCTGTGTGTAGGTTTTTCCTTGGACCTAATTTTCATCTGCTTTGGGTAAATGCCAAAGAGCATGATTCTCAGATTGAATGGCAAGGGCAAGTTAATTTTATAAGAAATTGCCAGAGTTCCCATCATGGCTCAGCGGAAACAAATCTGACTAGTATCCATCAGGATGCACGTTCCATCCCTGGCCTCACTCGGTGGGTTAAGGATCCGGCATTGCAGTGTGCTGTGGTGTAGTTTGCAGATGTGGCTCAGATCTGGCATTGCTGTGGCTGTGGTACAGGCCAGCGACTGTAGCTCCGATTCGAACCCTAGTCTGGGAACCTCCATATGCTGCAGGTGGGGCCTTAAAAAGGCAAAAAAAAAAAAAGAAAAAAAGAAATTGCCAAACTGTCTCTGAAGATGGCTACACAATTATGTATTCCCACCAGTGATGAATGAGAGTTCCTCCACATGCCTCCACATCCTTGCTAGAATTTGATGCTGTCACTAGTTGCCATTCTAACAGGCATGTAATAGTTTCTCACTGTTTGTCCAACTCACAATTACCTAATAACACATGATTTTTTTTTTTTCTTTTTAGAGCCGCACCCACGGCATACAACAGTTCCCAAGCTAGGGGTCAAATTGGATCTACAGCTGCCGGCCTATACCACAGCCACATCAACACAGGATTCAAGCCACCTCTGCGACCTGCACCACAGTTCATGGATCCCAAACTTACCGAGTGAGGCCAGGGATCAAACCTGCATTCTCATGGATGCTAGTCAGATATGTTTCTGCTAAGCCATGGCAGGAACTACTGATTCCACTTTTTTAAAGTTCAAAATAAGGCAAACTAAATATCTTATTTGAAATATATGATCAAAAAATAAGCGTGTTTTGTAAATCGGTGAAACTGGAACATACCCTCACACCATGCACAAAAATAAACTCAAAATGGCGTAAGGACTTAAGGCAAGACACCATCAAACTCCTAGAAGAGAACACAGGCAAAGCATTCTCTGACATCAACCTTACTGATGTTTTCCTAGGTCAGTCTCCCAAGGCAACAGAAATAAAAGCAAAAACAAACCAATGGGACAAAAATCAAACTAACAAGTTTTGCATGCAAAGGAAACCATAAAAACAAAAAGACAACTTACAGAATGCAAGAAAATAGTTTCTAACAATGCAACTGACAAGGGCTTAATCTCTAAAATATACAAACAACTTATACAACTCAACAGCAAAAAAGCCAACAACCCAATGGAAAAATGTGTATAAGACCTGAATAGACATTTCTCCAAAGAAGATATATGGATGGCTAACAAGCACATGAAAAAATGCTCAATATCACTGATCATTAGAGAAATGCAAATCAAAACTCTTATGAGGTACCATCTCACACCAGTCAAAATGACCATCATTTTTTTGTTTGTTTTTGTTTTGCTTTTTAGGGCCACATCCACACTGTATGGAAGTTCCCAGGCTAGGTGTCTAATCAGAGCTACAGCTGCTGGCCTAAACCACAACCAGAGCAATGCCAGATCTGACCGGCATCTGTGACCTACACCACAGTCCACGGCAACTCCAGATCCTTAACTCACCGAGTGAGGTCAGGGATTGAACCCGCAACCTCATGGTTCCTAGCTGGATTCATTTCCACTGAGCCACTATGAGTACTCCATAGCCATCTTTAATAGGTCTACAATAACAAATGCTGGAGAGGGTGTGGGAAAAGGGAATCCTCCTACACTTTTGATGGGAATATAAATTGGTACAACTGCTATGGAAAACAGTATGGAGGTACCTCAGAGCATTAAATATACAATTACCATATGACCCAGGAATCCCACTCTTGGGTATATATCCAGAGGAAACTTTGCTTGAAAAAGACATATGCACCTGCATGTTCATCGCAGCACTATTCACAATAGCCAAGACATGGAAGCAACCCAAATGTCCAACAGATGAATGGATTAAGATGTGGTATATATACACAATGGAATACTACTCAGCCATAAAAAAAGAAAATAATGCCTCATGGCAACATGGATGAAACTAGACACTCTCATACTAAGTGAAGTAAGTCAGAAAGAGACAGACAAATATCATATGATACCACTTATATCTGCAATCTAATATACAGCACAAATGAACCTTTCCACAGAAAAGAAACTCATGGACTTGGAGAATAGATGTGGTTGCCAAGTGGGAGGTGGAGGGAGTGGAATGGACTGGGAATTTGGTGTTAATACATGTAAACTATTGCCTTTTGAATGGATAAGCAATGAGATACTGCTGTATAGCACTGGGAACTATAGTCACTTATGATGGAGCATGATAATGTGAGAAAAAGAGGGTATTTATGTATATGTGACTAGGTCACTTTGCTGTACAAGAGAAAATTGACAGAACACTGTAAGCCAGCTATGACGGAAAAAATAAAAATCATTTTTAAAAAAAACAAGCATGTTTCTCTGTGTGTATATATTTGTGTATATGTGTATGTGTGAATTTAGCCAGGAAATAAGCAAGCTAAGTTTCCTGATCCAGAAATCCCATTCTCCTTGATATCTGTTAAATAAAGGAAATTTGAGCAAATTTTTGCTGTACTGCCTCAAAGTCTAAATTACAAAACATGTCCATAAGAAAATATAAGTGATTGTTGAAGTCTATCACCTAAAAGGGGTCATAGAAGTTAATTACATATTCAATATCATCAGTATTATAGATGATGAGAAAAGCCGACCTTCAAAGAGTTTGAGATTTTTCCAAGGCTACCCAGAAATGGATAGAGCTATAATTAAGACTGAGAGCTCTGATTAAATCCTAACACCGCAATTGGGTTAAAGTTAGTTATTTAAAAAAAAATTTAATCTTAATCTTTGAGAAGAGCAGTCCTGAAAACCTGATGACTCAATAATCTATTTGGTTGTTACCTATACCTTAGTTTCCTCATCTCTCCTCATCAACTGCAGCATGATGAGAGGCAAGAACACCAGACCTGGAGGCAGAAGCACAGAGCCACAAGTCTTAACCTACCCCTTGTCTATGTGCCTTCAACAAGTCACTTACCCTCTTTAAGCCTCAATTTACTCACCTTTACAACGTGAAAATAGTATTTAGTTTTTTTAAAAAACATGTAATTCTTGTGGCACTCATCTAATCACTTAAGTATTCCCTAAATCCTTTTTTAAAATGATCCACTAAGATAAAGTAGGAAAAATATTTTGTAAAATTATTTAGTAATTTTATATTTATAACAAAGCCAAGGGACAAATCTTTCTTTTTTCTGTACCTGGCAAAAATCCCTGTGGTGCACTAGCATTGAGAGATATGTTAGGTTAACTATTGGCTGATTAAGTCTCCAACTAAAATAAAAATTCTGAAATGAAATGAAAATGAATTAAAATTCTGAATCAAGAAAATGTGGAATAACTTCAAAATGAAAATTCTGAGTCAAGAAACTTTGAGGAGCTCCCCTTGTGGCTCAGCAGGTTAAGAACTCGACATAATATCTGTGAGGATGCAAGTTTGATCTCAGGCCTCACTCAGTGGGTTAAGGATCTAGTGTTGCCTCAAGCTGCAGCTAAATTTCAGATGTGGCTTGCATCTTGCAGTTGTTGTGGCGCAGGCTGGCAGCTACAGCTCTGATTTGACCTCTAACCTGGGAACTTCCATATGTTGCAGGTACAGCCCTAAAAATAAAAAAAATAAAAAAAATGAAGTAACTTTTTAAAGGGAGAGGGCAGGGAATAGAAAGCAGGATGGACAATCTCTAGATTCTGACTCCAACTGCTGTCATTCTACCTGACATCATAATATTCAAATGACATTAAAAGATGTTAATTTTATTAAAAAGTGAAAAACATTTCACCTCATGCACCTACATTTTAAATCTGAAAATGTTCAATTTCAAGTGCTGCAATACCAAAAATGTCAAGCCAAGACATTTTCTAAGAAACTACTTATTAAATCTTCTGTTTAAAATACTTGCAAAAGAATGACCCAACTTTTTGATGCCCTAGATATTGCTCTTACAAGTAGGAGGACATTACTGAAAAAGAAAGAAAGAAATTGAAACATTTGATAAATGTCAAAGAAATCACTAAAAATTAAATTGATGTTCCTGGTTAGCTTAATCCCTGCCTGCCTTGGACAGAAAGCTTGAGGGAATAGGAGTGAAGACTTTATGATTTTGAGTTGTTTAGGACCTAGGACTTTTGATATAAAAACATAAAAGATTACTCAACTAGAACTTCCAATAGGTGAAAATATTAACAGAAATAAAATGACACAGAATGTTAAAATGCCATTAATTTTAAATCCTGGAACTTGCTCTTGGCAGAGAGATCCAGTTACACTGAATGGCCACTTTGTCCTCCTCCCACAGTCAAAGAATTCTATTGTTGGACTGGATGCATGAGCATATACTAAAACAACCCTTGGAACAAAATGTGGCCACAAGACTAAATTTTAGCCAATGATATATGAGTAGAAGTAATGAGGACAACTTCCATAGTATGCCCTTAAAAGAAAGGAGTATGCTTTTTCCCCTTCCTTCTGGTGGACTGGAGATGTGGTAATGAACCACACAGTAGAGATTTTTGGGAACACAAGGGGCAAGGAAGTGGGATCTTCACTACTTTAAAGGCAGGCCAGCCATGCTAACTCAGATCAAGAAATAAACTTTAAAATTATTTCAGATACTGTAATTTGGGGTCAGTGTCACAGCAGCCAAGCCCATAATTCATTCCTCTGGCCTATCTCTTGTTCATTTTTGAGATGACAGAATAGGAGAATAAGAGAATATTTTAACATTTTACTTTACATACTACATTCAAAAGTTTTAAAAAGTACTAAGTTCTGTCTTGACACCTGATATTGGCACACCTACTCAAGACAAAACAACTACCTCCTTAATGACCCACAAAGGCAGTGCTCAAATTCATCCAAAATGGAAGAAAAAGGGGAGGCGGCAAGATGGCGGAGGAGTAAGAGGTCGCGCTCACCCTCTCCCACAAATACATCAAAAAATGCATCTAAATATAAAACAAGTTGGACAAATCATCATCTGAATGCTGATCAATTTAAACCTCCAAAAACTGCAAGAAACCCTTGAAATAACTGGGTAGAACAAGTGAAGAAAAAAAAAAAAAAAAAGGTGAGAGAGAAAGGCAATTAGGACCTTAACCAGCACTCCAGGGAGGGAGCTGTGAAAAAGAAAAGTTTCCTGGGAAGAAACCTAAACAACAATCAGCGGATCAACGACCATCGGAACTAAAGGGACATCAAAGCCTGAGAAAAACGCAGCAGCTGGATTGAGACAGGAAAATCGGAGTTAGA
>PVHT020000256.1:6708959-6750254 GCA_004024745.2 Catagonus wagneri
GGGAGGGGTGGGAGGGAGTGGGGATAACTAATGCTTTAATGATGGAATAGCAAGGAGCTCCAACTGTAATGCACGGGGAACTATATCTAATTACATGTGACAAATCCATATATGTACATGTAATCGGGTCACCACATGGTGCAGTTGGAAAATCTGACAGAAATCTGTAAACCAGCTATAATGCAAAAATAAAAAAAAAAATAAAATGTGTTTAATTCATATTAAAAAAAAATGGAAGAAAAAGGCAGCAACATTTCACATATAAGGGCGTATAAGGATAATTATTCAAGTCATTCTGTTTTGGAAAAAAAAAAAGGTTAAAGAGCCAGATTTGTTTGAGTAGTAATGAAATACCTCTGTTTTCAGAGATGGTTGTGACAATGGCTTATTTGCTGCATTTTCAAAATGGGATTTTGAAAGATTACCTCTGTGGCAGAAAAGCGTTTTTGAAATCCAGTAAATTGACCCATCAAAATACAATTAAGTTATACAATCCCCATGGTAGTATGAAATATGGAACATGATTCTAATTTTAAATTTGTCAACTGCTTTGCAACTACAATATATTGATGTAAAACAATCTGTACGCCCATGCTTGGCAATTATTTCACAGAGGGATCTGCTCCTGCTCTAGAGTTAGTAACCAGAAATTGGTAAAAGACAGCTGGATGAAGTCGTCATCCCCAAGGCTTTGCCAAACCCTGTCTTTCATCAGCAATCCTGGTGTCAGCCAGGCTCTACCTGTAATTTTTACCTGACTAATGGCATTGAGATATTGTCCGCCTTGAACAGTCCAAAGTACAACTGAGAGTGTCCTAGCACTGTTATTTCTCCATCACCTGACTTATTGCAAAGGATTTGATCAGCTGTAGTATTGTGACAGAAGGTGGAGGGAGAAAAAACGAAAACTAATGTTTGCTAAGTAATTTTTCTGTACCAAGCACTATTTCAGGCTTTTGTATGTGAAATATATGTGCATATACATGTAATTGTATATGTATATATAAGCACATAAAGTATATACACAGAGTAAAGAATAATTAAATAACACTTACAAGCACATTACCTAAAATAAGAAAGAAGACATTACAAACATGATGACATAGTTGAGATCATATAAAAATGAAAATGGGGTTCATGATGAAATAAGAAGGCATGATGTGGTCATTCACACAGGGAAGGACAAGAAGAATCCAAAAGGCCAATGACAACTTTTTTAAAATGCAGTGGAAAATTGCTTTGAAAAACATAAAACCACTTTGAAACATAGAAGAGAGTGTTATGAGAAAGTGATAAACAAACAAATCTGGGATAAGTGTACCTCAAATGTATTTTTTTGAAAACAAGCAATAAAGAAAAAAATAAAAAGAATAAAATTTTATAAAAATGGAATAACTATGGTTCAGGAATCCAAAATGAAGCTGGATGGCCACTGTGAATGTGGTTTTAGACTCCATTCCTGCATCACTGAGAGCCTGAATTTTCTTAACCGTATCAAGGACAGCACCAGCTATTTTCAAAACAATATCCCTTGGAGCTCCAGTTGTGGCTCAGTGGCTAAAGAATCCGACTAGGAACCATGAGGTTGCGGATTCAACCCCCGGCCTTGCTCAGTGGGTTAAGGATCCGGCATTGCCGTGAGCTGTGGTGTGTAGGTTGCAGACACGGCTCGGATCTGGCATTGCTGTGGCTGTAGCGTAGGCTGGTGGCTATAGCTCCTGTTAGACCCCTAGCCTGGGAACCTCCATATGTCGTGAGCGCGGCCCTAGAAAAGGCAAAAAGACAAAAAAAAAACAACAACAACAAAAAAAAACAGTATCTCTTAGCAGTTGCTAGCTGCAACCTTGTAGATTCAAAGTCCCACCACTCCTTGAAGCTGTGTAATTATTTCAAACACCACCCAATCTTTGCTTAGCAAGTACCCTTACTTCTTGCCAGCTCCAATCCTAATTCTTGAAAATTTACATAACTTTTCAGTGTTTTACCTTTAAAATTCTCTTTCATGTTGTACTTTGAACACGATTCAAGCAATTCTTGACTGTGTGTCTCCCAGGCTTCACTTCTAACAAACTCCAAATAAATGGCTCTTTATTTTAGCCATTTCTCTGTTCTTATAATTCTTGGTTAACAAGTATCAGAAATCTGCCATATGCTCCTCCCAACCATATCCCTATCCTTCCCTTTCAGAGATAACAGCTATATGCAGTTACGTACTAATCATATCCTTGGTTTTCTATATTTACTACATGTGTATCTATTAATTAGATTAAAAAAATGCTATGTAATTTTTTTGCCTACTTCAAGCAACACCATCTTTGATGTTGAGTTGTTGTGTATAGTTGTGGTTGATTCATTTTCGCTACTTTATAGTGTCCCATTATGATAAAAAACACTATCCGTTCTATCGTTTCTAGTTTTTCACCATTATATGCAATGCTACTGTAGACACTCTTGTTTCTGTCTCCTGGTACATATCACAAAGAGCGTACACCTAGAAGTGAAACGCCTGGGTCGCAGAGCATGCCTGTGTTACACGTTATTAAGTAATGCCAATCTTTTCCAAAGCGTGAATTTACAGTCCTATGAGCCTCCATATTCTGTTGCCTCCAAAATTCACCTAAACTTAGAATTGTTAGACTCTTTAGACAGTTTGATAAGTATGAAACTGTCTACCAATTTTAATTTTGCCTATACTTGGTTATTAACAAGACTAAACATCTTTTCATACAATTATTATTCACTTGTGTTTCCTCCTCTGTGAAGTATCTGTGCATGCTTCTTGCAAGTTTTTAATATTTTTGCAAACATATTCTGAATACCCTTTGATGGTTTAATATGATGCACATCTCTTTCCCCCTTGTATAAATTGTTTTTTATTCTGTTTATGGTATATTTTGATAAACAGATATTGCTAATTTTTTAAAGAAACACTCATTTTTCTTTGCCGGTTGCTACTACCATCACCCTCACAGACATACACACACACACACACTACACAACTACTAACGGGCAAATGTTTCAAATAGCATGGATTACATTACAAGTTGTATTTATAAATTATAATAATAGCAGGTTGCTTTTGTCCAAACAAAAGTACTCTCTAAAAACCAAACAAAAAAAAAGCTTATTACAGTAATTTTCAAAAAAAAAGTTACCCTCTATCAGATCTAGCTCAAATTAAAAAAATGTTTGTTTGTTTGTTTGTTTTCTGTCAAAGGCGGTCTGTGGAAAGTACCTCCCATGGTGGACTTTGGTTGTTTTCATACACCAAAAATGATTTCTCCTCACAGTTAGTTTAACGTGGATAGGTAGTGTAGATCAATCAGGCTGGGTGGTGCCTCTCTTTCCAAGAGCTTTTCTTCTATTTCAGGTTTCTTCTAACCCTTAGCAGGGAAATTCTTACAATAAAATCTTAAAACTTGTGCTGTTAAAAAGTGGTCACAAGTCTATGTCTAAATGTTACTTGATAACAAATATACCAAGTTTTATTTATTATCTGGAAATAAATATGTCAATATGTGTGAATGTGTATCATACAACCATGCATGTAATAACGTGGCATCTGATAAGATGGGATGATAACATATGCACAGCTGGGATTTTGGGTTACCTTGCCAAAAACAAAAATCAAAAAATTCAAAACATTACGGAAGCATATAGTTGCTCAGTTTTTGAGTAGCCATAATACCCCGGTTTGTTCCAGAAAATTTTGGTTCTTTAACTGCTCCTCTCTATCCCCAGATAACTCTATCTTCAACAAAACCATCTAGTCTCCCACTTCTACTATAAAACCATTCATTTTATTTATTAGTGTAAAAACTCTCAGGAGGATTTAGCTTATTGGTATGGCATAGGTGAGGTATTATTTGAAAGACTAAATTTAGGAAGGCTTATCTGTTTGTTTATTTGTTTGTCTTAGGGCAAGGGCTACTCAATAGCTTTATGTTACATATTCATAAAATTCTACATAAACAATTCAATATAAATGCAATAATATAAACACAAACTATCACTACTACCAAGTAAATGTCTGCCTGTAGCATAATTTCCCTACTCCTAAAATGAAAAAGTTGGACTACATTACCATAGAAAAGAATTTACTTCCTAATTGAATACAATCACTTCAGAGACCAGGAATGCAGACTTGACTGTCCAAGGCCCACAGCTAAAGACAGGGAGTCAGAGTCTAGACTAGAACCCGGGTTTATAGAAGCGTGCTACATGCTTTGTCTACGAGAAACCCAGTTCAAGGCTCCTACATGAATGCTACCTATCAGTCAGGCCCAAGTGCTCCAGGGTCCCATTAATGACAAGACATATACAAAGGCAGGTGTCTACTGAGTCAGACTAAAGATGCCAAAATTTCCACATACACATTTAATGAATCTCATCCACCAATCAGAGAGGAATGAAGAAAAAGCAAAGAAGGAGATATTCCTGACTTTAATGTAGCTAAATGCATCAATTATTTCTTTTTCAGTCTGCACTTTTGTATGCTTTTTAAGAAATTCCTCCTTACCTTGAACCCCTGAAGATATTAGTCTAATGTTTCCTTTTTAATGCTGTACTGATATGCCTTTCAATGTTGGGTTTGCTTAGTCATTATTGTATACTGTAAGACATAAAGAATCAATCAAAAATTTCCCCAGAAGTAGCAAGTTCTTGTTGTGGCTCAGCAGTAACAAGCCCAATTACTATCCATGAGGATGTGGGTTTGATCCCTGGCCTGCCTCAATGGGTTAAGGATCTGGTGTTGCTGTGAGCTGTGGTATAGGTCGCAGACACAGCTTGGGTCCCACACTGCCAGGGCTGTGGAGGAGGCATGCAGCTCCAGCTCCAATTCGACCCCTATCCCAGGAACTTCCATATGCCACACATGCAGTCTTATAAAGCCAAAAAAAAAAAAAATTCTCTAGAATTAACCAATTTTCAAAAAATTATAGGTAGTTTACCCAGTGTCCTACAAATACCAAATTTTTTATATACACATATGTCTGCTCTGTCTTCTCTATTTCCCCTACCATCTTCTTATCCAACCCCGCTATCAGTCTATTTGTCTGCCCTTGTGTCTATACCACACCATTCTTTTATGCAAGACATGCTACCTGGTAGCTCAAGTAGTCCCGCCTTGGTTATTTAGAGGTGTCTTGCTATTCCACGTAAGTTTTAGATTCCCTATTGGGATTAAAATTGGAATTGTACTGACTTTAAAGGTCAATTTGATCTTGATACCACTGTTCTGATCACAAAACATTGACAAGTCATCTGGAAACACAGTCTCCATCTGTATTTCCAATTTTATGTTTATATCTTTGTAGGTTATTTAAGATACAGCATTTTCTTTATATCTCTACAGGATATATCCAAAAATTTTGTACAACCCAGTAATAGTCATCTCTGAAACTTTGGGATCATGAGAGTCTTTTGTTTTGTTTGTACTCTACTTGAATGTTTTTACTGAAAAAAACTTACATATTGCTTTTTAATGTACTCTTATAAAAGTGTATTTAAGTATATAGCCAGTCTTGAAATTGTGAAATAGTGAGTGTATGTCTCTCCATTTATTGAGTTTCCTTTCTCTTGTTTAAACCTGTCAATAAAGGCTTACAATTTTTGTTAGAGAAGTCGTGCATATTTCATGTTAGATGTATTCCTATATATCATATATTTTTGTTATTATAAATGATACATTGCTTTCATTTCAAAATGTGCATTGTTAGTGTTAGGCTACACATTTTATTTGTGCTATCTGGTATGTTTCTATTAGGTATATAATCACAACACAAAGAGATAGTTACTATTAATCAGCATTTAATGAATGAAAACAGTGAAAACTAAAAAAGAAAGGAAAATAGTAATTCCTTTTCTGTTCTAGGCATTGAACTAGGAACTCTCCACATCATCTCACTTTACATGCATTAACCCTCCTTAAACAATGTGAAGGCAACATTTTTATTCTCATTTTATGGTGCAAGAAACCGAGGCTCATATGGTTAAGCAAATCTTTACTAGGATCTGAAAATGGAAGGGAAGGATAGTAAACAGGAAGGGAATGAAAGTGAGGAAAGGCAGATGATGAGGGAAAGCAGGAAAAGGGAAGAAACAGAGAGCATTACAGGAAGCAAAGAGAAGTCTGGGGAAACAGAGAAGCGGGAGGAAAACAAGTTAAATTCCCCTTTACTCCTGGGCCCTGTCCTTGCTCAGCACCCACCAATTTACAACAGAATAAATGAGAATTCATCTTAATGTCTCCACCACTTCCTCTTGGCTGAAGCCTTCACTTACTTTACCAAAATACATGCTTTCTTAAAACAGCACCATTTTTTAAGTTTGCAGTTATCTCCAAATAAAGAGTTAAAATAATTAATAAAGAAGAACATTGTTAGCAAGGAATAGTCAGCATCCTAAACTTGTAAGTCCCTCCAATTATAAACAGGACTCTCTGCCTTCTGCTCCTGCCTCGGGGGTTCCCTGGTTACCACAGAACTGTCGGTGGCATCCAGTCTGGACAGAACTTTCCTGGGCACCCTCTCAGAGCTCTTGAGCTTTCCCTCCACAGTCTCACTCTCCCCAGTTAAAATCCAGAAGACTCTCCTCTCTGACAGTGGACTAATCATGTAAATCCATTCTTGACAGCCTAAATGCATGTCTCCTTTCAGACAACATTCAGGAAAAAGACTAATAGGAAAATAAGAGGAAGTATAGGAACCAAGAAATATTGTGAACAAAGGGGTAATTTGCCATGTCCCAAAACATACCACGTCTGTAACTCTCTATTCTCTCTTCTACAAAAGCCTGTCTTGAAAGAATGATAAACAGATGTAAGGGAGAGGAAAGCAATAGAGATTCTTTTTAGTAAAATACCTCAAGGATATAACACTGACAGAATTTTTTAACATTATAATACACTATGCTAAAAATTGAGCAATCTTAGCAGGGTTTTGTTGGTAAATCAAAGAGGATAAGACAAGACTCTGTCAACATAGTAGGTATTGGGATTAGCAAGGGAACAGTTTGTTTCCCTTGTATAACATCATGAAGTTGGACCAGGACTGTCTCTTTCTTTATTCTCCCCTCCTACCTTCATATTGCAAGCACCCCTGCTACTTCCAGGGAAATACCAACATGAACCAAACAACTGACAGCTCAAACCCAAGCCTGAGAGAATGAATAAGTAGGCCTCACTGAGTATATGTGTACACAGGGGCAGGGGTTGGACGGCTGGATGAAAGCGTAGAGGCCTGGGGTTGGAAGCAGGGAAGAGAGAGAAGAAGCTCCTGCCTGTGGTCAGTGTGATGGATGGAGATGGCTGTGCAATTGAAAGAAAGAAACAAAAGAACTGTCTTGCATCACTCTCAGATGTGCCCAACTATTTAATAGTGACTTTTTTTATAATGGACTGTATTTTTTGCCCCTCTAAACATTAAAGGCATAGCTAAGGGGTTAGATACATAAACATTTTCTTTGTAGATTACATAAGCAGGTCATCATTGCTTTATGATGCTACAAAGGGGAAAGACTTCATCTCACTCTTTTGCCTTTTATGAGATCAGGCTGGAAATAATTTTCTACTTTTTCTTCTCTCCTTTGTCTTTCCTATCACTTTTCAGATAAATAAAATAGAATAATGATGCCTCATGACTTTCCTGCAGTTTATATCAGGTGATCTCTCAGGAATGATCTCCTTCTAAAAAGCAAAACTTCACCCTTGTTCTTGCTCATTAGATTCATCATTGTTCATTTAATCATTCATTCATTTGATAAGAACTGAGTATCTGCTGTATATCATGTTCTATGCTAGGGGAATGTCCTAAGTCTCTATTCCTTCAATGCTTAGAAAACTGACATATCCCAGCATTTATTAACTGAGTCTTAGAAAAAATAATACTAGCTTAATTCTCTGGGCCATTGTTGCTCCTCTGCAGAGATACTCTTACAGTCTAAACTAAAATCAATAAATAAAAATTAATTCTGTAATTGTGTAATGTTTATTCTACCATCATTTCATACTCCCAGCTCTCTACTTTTTTAATAAAATCTGTATTACTGTTAAAGAAAAAAATCTTACTGATATTTTTTCTATCACACATAAAAAGTTATTTCACCAAAAGCTTTTATTCTAGAAGCCTTTACACATTAATATGTGCTAGGACTGCTCTAGAGCTTTACATGTGCCTTATGAAAGCCGCTCGGTAGCACCTGCTAAACTCTCGTTTTGAATTCTGAAAGTTTAGCCAAGTGTAACATTAGATGGTAACTCATGAAAACAAGGAAATGAAGAGTAATATTTCTAGGTAACTGTATAGAATTCCTTGAGTACGAAAAAAAAAAAAAACAGTAAACAACTCTGCTCATATAAAGTAATAAGTGAATTTATTGTGAGGAAACCAATATACTCATAAAATTGAGGCAAAAGTTGAAGAACTAATCTCAGGGGGGAAAAAGGAACTAGGCAGCTCAAGAGAGTCACAGTAGCAGGAAAATAACTGACAGTCACCTGCTGTAATAAATAAAATCTGGCTATCCTTAGACCTTTTTTCCTCTGCTCATAATTCATGCTCCAGGTAGGAGATGGTAACAGGGAACATCTGCTCCTGCTGAGTGCCCTTAGTGACATTCACCAGGCTGATTCCAAGAGAGCACAGGCAGGGTATTCATTCCCAACAGCTGCTGTAACAAATCACCACAAACTGGGTGACTTACAACAACATAAATCTATTTTCTCATGGAGGTCAGAAGTGCAACATCGGTTTTCACTGGGCTGAGATCAAGGTCCTGGGAGAGTCATTCTCCCCCTGGAGGCTCTAGGGAGAAGGATCAGTTCCTGCCTCTCCCAGCCTCTGATGGCTGCTGATACTTTTTGGCTTGTAATCACAACACTCCGATCTCTGCCTCCATGGTTGCCTCACCTTCTTCTCTCATAAAATCTCCCTACTTCTTATAAGTATACCTGTGATTTCACTTGGGATAATCCAGAATAATCTGTCATCTCAAGATTCTTAATTTAGTCCCATCTGCAAAGTTCTTTGTTGCTATAAGGTAACATTCACAGGATCCAGGGATTGGGACCTGGGTATTTTGGGGGGCTATTTTTCAGCTTACCACAGGTAGGAAAAGAATCAGGGTCCTGACATCAAAAGAATAGAATAGCCCAAAGTTGGAAGCAACCAAGATGTCCTTCAAAAGGTAAATGAATAAACTGTGGTAATATTACAAAGGCTTATTATCCACAGTAAAAAGAAAGGAGCTATTAAGCTGCAAAAAGACATGGAGGAAACATAAATGCAAATAGCTAAGTGCAAGAATTAGGCTGGAAAAGGCTATACAGTGTATGATTCCAGCCATATCACATCCTGGCAAAGCCAAAACTATAGGGATAGTAAGAAGATCAGAGGTTTCCAGGGGCCTGGTAGAAGGAGGGTAGTAGTTGGAGAGATAATTAGGTGAAATGCAGGAGATTTGGGGGCACTAAAACTATTCTGTATGACATTGGAATGCTAGATACATGGCATTATACATTTAACAAAACTCAAGAATGCTATAAAACAAAGAACAAACCCTAATGTAAATTTTAGACTTCAGTTAATAATAATGCATTAATTTTGATTAATCAGTTGTAACAAATATACCACACCAATGCAAAATGTAAATAAAAGAGAAAATAGTGGGGTGGCAGGGAGAAGAGGTAGGAGCTAATGGGAACTGTCTGTAGTTTCTGTTCAGTTTTTCTATGACCTCAAATTGCTCTAAGAGGTAAGGTCTATTGATTTTTAAGTAATAGCATGCACATAGCAGCAATAATATTGAGTAAACACAGAGTCTAAAAGTCAAATCATTACAGCCTCCAATCCAGGTCTTTTGATTCTGATGAATACTGGACAAATCAGTGAATTTGTCACTGTATGTAATATGATGAGAACAAAGATATGAAAAACACATGATAAATAATCAAAGTATACCATCTTTTATAAAATGTAAAATCACTTAAATAATTTAAAAAAGCTGCTTTCTCCTGACCCTAGTCTCATTCCCAAACAGTGTACAGGTAATAAGAGAATGAAAATATTATACTTTTCTTTTCCCAGCCTACCTCTTGGAGAAGTGGTAAAAATGAGAAGAGAATCTAAAGACTTGGACAGTCCTGTAACCTTACTACCTACCATTACACTGAACAACTGAACGCAGACAACAAGTCACAAAGGAAGAGAACAAAAGAAGAATAAAGGGGGAAAGAACACAAAAACAACTATGAAAAATTAACAAAATGGAAATAGGAAATAGGTACATACAATAATTACTTCAAATGTAAATGGACTCAGTGCTCTCATCAAAAACCATATAGTGGCTGAATGGATTTAAAAAAAGAAAAATAGGAATTTCCACTGTGGCTTAGCAGTAACGAACCCAACTAGTATCCACAAGGATGTGGATTCAATCCCTGGCCTCGCTCAGTGGGTTAATAATCAGGTTTTGCTGTGAACTGCAGTGTAGATCTCAGATCTAGCATTGCTATGGCTGTGGTATGGCTGAAGCTCCAATCTGACCCCTAGCCCAGGAACTTCCATATGCCATGGATGCAACTCTAAAAGGCAAAATAATTGATATGCTGCCTACAGAAGACTCATTTCAGACCTAACCTGGGAATGCATAAATAGGAGGATGTCACTGCTTTATATAATTGGCTCCTTCCCACCGTAAGGACACTCTGACTGCGCCTCTTTCAGGTGGAGATAGAAAAAGAGGAGTTCCCGTCATGGCTCAGTGGTTAACGAATCCGACTAGAACCATGAGGTTGCGGGTTTGATCCCTGGCCTCGCTCAGTGTGTTAAGGATCTGGCATTGCTGTGAGCTGTGGTGAAGTTTGGAGACGCGGCTCAGATCCCGCGTTGCTGTGGCTGTGGCGAAGGCCGGCAGCTACAGCTCCTGTTAGAACCCTAGCCTGGGAACCTCCATATGCTGTGGGTGCGGCTCTACATAAAAGGCAAAAAGACAAAAAAAGAGAGATAGAAAAAGAGTTACTGAAAAACATTAAAAAATATATTTTTGAAATTAGGATAATTCTGTCCAATAAAGTTTATCAAGTAAGTCATTTCTAATGATTGATTTTTCCTGCCACATTTGTGCTGCTAAAATTTTAGCAAACACTTATATTCTAAGCCTACAACATTCTGACTTCTCTTAAAATGAAATTATAGTTTCACATACTTCTGAACATTGTTGTTGTCATTTTTTAGCCTCTGAATTATACCTTACCAATCAGAAATATTAATCATTATATTTTCAAAGGGATAATAGTTCACCAGAACTCATCCCAAAAGAAAATATTCATTCTCAGAATTTGTCTATACATGGGGTTCCCGTCTCCATGTGGCTCAGTGGTTAACAAATCCGACTAGGAACCATGAGGTTGCGGGTTCGATCCCTGGCCTTGCTCGGTGGGTTAAGGATCCAGCGTTGCTGTGAGCTGTGGTGAAGGTTGCAGACGGGGCTCGGATCCCGCGTTGCTGTGGCTGTGGTGCAGGCCGGCGGCTACAGCTCCTGTTAGACCCCTAGCCTGGGAACCTCCACATGCCGCAAGTGCGGCCCTAGATAAGGCAAAAGGACAAAAAAAAAAAAAAAAAAAAGAATTTCTCTATACAGAGTATTTTATGTACAAGTAAAATCTAACACATTCTCCCCACAGTCCAAGCCAGATGGGAATCTGAGTGTTTACACTCTGCTATTTCATTAAAATCCTGCCGGTTCAAAGAAAGTACCACTTTCTCAAGGGAAGGAAAACAAGTGCAGGGTTCCTATTGCAGACTATCTGATGTTCTACTCCTGTGTCAGCAATATGTTGTGAGCAATATATTTACAGAATCACATACCAGTAAACACTATTTTCAGTTCCATCCTTTAATTCTCTGGAGTAATTATGTGCATCTATTGAAACCTGGTTCCCCTTAGATCTGCCCCACTCTGCAAGAACCAGTGGCCCCTAATTCTATCACTTGTTCCAGAGACTCAAAAACAAACCTTTCCAACACACAGCGAGTCAACCTCTTGGTTATTTTACCTCATACTGTACTATACATACACACTTATTTTTAAAAACTCTCCTTTCCCACTGTCATTATTCCAACACTCCTGGGAGTATCAGAAATACCAGAAAAATATTTCTTCTCTATGGTTTGTCAGAAAATACCAGATTATATATTTTGAACACTGTGTGCCACTTATTTATGAGCACAGAGGTTTTTCTGGGCCATCACAGAATTTGAAAGCCCAGCCACCTCAAGCACAAGCAACAATACAAGAAGGTGCTGCTTTGTGATTCTCAACAGAGTTGTGGTGCTCCGGATATGCTGACTCTAGTTCGCTCCACAGTAGTGAATGAATAGCAATGAACTAGAAAGGAGACATGTGGAAGGTCCGGTTTCTCTTAGCTCCGGATTGGTAATGATGCTTAATCAGCATGATTAGGTGAACAATGAGCCTCATTCTATGTACCCTCTATCTGCACTTGGGGTATAGATTTCTTGCCTCAGGTCTTTTATTACTACAGTTTTAATTTGCTTAAACTCGTGTGCAAAATATTAGAGTAGCCAACGCTTAACATATCAATTTTCTGCAGAAGGCTTTGTTTCCATTCATTTTACATTCAGAAGGCTTTATTATCTACTATGATCTGTTTGAAACAGATAAACAAAACAGATAGGCATATCTTTCATTCAGTGTGTTCTGAAAAATAGAAGCCTCCTGATTCCCATGTTGTTGCTGCTTTCAGTGTCTTCCTTAAACCTGCCCTAACGTCTGTACTCTTTCCTAGCTAAATTACCAAGTGCATAATTTCTGTCACTGTGGAAAGGCTACTGGTTTTAAACACTTTTCAGGATGGGTTTGGAGGTTTGTAACCTATGCTGGAACTAGATCCCTTCATTCAGCAAATCACAAAGGCCACAACACTTTGCATTCATGCCACCACATGCTTCTCTCCTTCCCTAACGCCCATTGGTCTCAGGGGGTGTTTCTGTTTAACCACTTAAACCAAATACTACTTTGTGGTTACTTTCAAGAAGGTTCTAATGGAAATTCCTGATCTAGATTATCAAATTCCACTACATGGATAGGCAGTCAAACTTTTCCTAAATTATGGAATGGACATCATCTCCGTGATTTTGTCATTTCTCCATCTTCATAGACTTATGGTTGGCAGTACTTAAATTGGGATATCAATTCAAGGTAGAAAAAGGGAGAGTTTTGCAAGATATCTATCCCTTGTTGTTTTTCCACCAACAATACTGCCAGGTAATAGAAACACACAATTCCTCCCATTTGTTATGATAACATGGAACACTGTAATCCATATTTTCACATCAAAGACAGGACATCCTTGAAGCTGGACTACGTTAAAAATCAAACTACCAATAATTTGGTACCAATATTACCAAACCTTTTTAACTGATAAAAACATTGAAAACGGCCCAACTGTCCATCTACAGTGGAATGCATGAATAAATTGTGGATTTATACAATGGAGAACCATACAGCAATAAGAATGAAAAAACTACAAGTACACTCCACAATATGGATGGATTTTATAAATGAAATGTTGAACAATAGAAAACAAATTCAAAAGAGTATAAACCATAGTTCAGACATGTAGAGTCAGAAAAAATCTGTAGTATTAGATGCTAGAATGCTGGCTATCCATGGTGGGGAGTAGAAGTGGTGACTAGAAGAAAATGAGGGAAGTTTCAGGGATGCTGACTATCTTCTGTTTCTTGTCATGAAAACTGGTTGCATAGATTGTTCTTTTCCTGAAAATTTATTGATGTATAAATTTAAAACGTGTATTTTCCTGTATGAATTTTATATTTCAATAAAATTTATAAAAATAAACGATCATTAAATAAGTTTGGAGTTACCATTGTGGTTCATTGGTTAATGAACCCAACTAGTATCCATGAAGATGTGTGTTCAGTCCCTGGCCCGGCTCAGTGGGTTAAGGATCTGGCATTGCCATGAGCTGTGGTGTAGGTCAGAGACGCGCTCAGATCCTGTGTTGCTGTGGCTGTGGTGTAGTCATGCTGCTGTAGCTCCTATTAAATCCCTAGCCTGGGAACTTCCATATGCCATGGATGCACCCCTAAAAAGCAAAATAATAATAATAATAATAAACTTTTAATCTAATGTGATATAATGATCACTCACTGATAAAAAAAAAAATAGATGTTAAATGGTTCCCTTAACACTACCCAGATAATTTAGGACATCTGCAGCCATGAAATTAAACCTTCACCAATGAATGAAAATCAGTGATTGTGAAAAAATTCATCTACCTAAAAACCTTTATGATAATAGTCAAGAAAATAGAAAAGCTGGATGGTGTGAAATCAATGGGAAAGTAGAGGCAATTTTCACTGCATCTTTATATTTGACAGCTAATTCAAAAATTCATAGATTAGCAATTTAAGTAGCTATAACGTATTATAATGCCATTGACAATCAGACACAGATTATCTATCATACATTACCCATTAACTCTAACATTAAAAAAAAATTGAAGAATGACAACTTTGGTATGCACTATTATGAAACAGAATTTCATCAACTTCCACAGCTAAAGTGAAAAAAAAAAAAGGCCTTTCAGAACATTATTAGGTAAAAGTAGAAGAGACTAAAAGAACAGTGTGAGAGAGAAAGAGTTGATACTAGAACAGGTAGTAGGATTCTAGCACTGTGACAGCCCATGGTCTCTAGCCTCATTGCCTGCCACATGGCTTCTTCCACCAAAGACACTTCATGTTCCAAATCTACCTGGACACTTTCATCTTCCCAGATTTCATTATGCTGTTTAACGCCAGTGGCCCCACTTTACTGCGTGTATCCCCCCAGTTCTAGCTACCTGATAAACATTTTATTTATTTATTTATTTATTTATTTATTTATTTATTGTCTTTTTAGGGCCACCCCCATGGCATATGGAGGTCCCCAGGCTAGGGGTCAAATTGGAGCTGTAGCTGCTGGCCTAAGCCACAGCCACAGCAACGCAGGATCCAAGCCATGTCTGCAACCTACACCACAGCTCATGGCAGCACTGGTTCCTTAACCCACTGAGCAAGGCCAGGGATAGAACCTGCATCTTCATGGATGCTAGTCAGATGCGTTTCCACTGAGCCATGATGGGGACTCTCAAACATAAAATTTCATTTCAAAACCCTACCCTACTTCCTAGTTTTTTTCTAATCCCCACATTTCTCCTCCTGCTCTGTCAATAGTACCACCTTTCCATCCATGCCCACACTCTGCCCCATGCACATTATTGTCACACCCCCTTAAGTACACTTACAGGACTTAATGTTATACTTGTCTTACATGGGAAAGCCCATTTTCAAGGAACAAATGAGTATTATAAGAACTTGAAGGGAATAAAGAAAGCATAGAAGCAAAAAACTTGAGAAATATTTCCAAATACATGAAATTAAATGGTAAAGCAGAGAGACAATAAAAGAAGTCGCAAAATCAATGGGGCAGTTCTGCATTCTCTGGAAATTCTATCAACATTTTTAGATACTGCAGCAATCATTTTCAAGTGCTACAATTTCCATAAACAGCAATATTTTGGAGACTTCTAAGACTGGGTAACATTTCTAAACAAGATTAGAGGATCGTCAAACTGACTAGGTACGTGTTAACAGGTAGAAGAACCAGTCATCAAGATTTGTTGCTCTTTTTTGCATACTGCCCTGAGTGTTATATACTTATCCAACAAATTATGACACTTGCAGAATAACTATAAAATCATGTGACATTTAGCTATGCAATCTACTAGTCTATTATCTACTTCATTTCTTTATGCAAGAAATGTTGCCAAATTACCAATATCTTAGGTTCCTTTTAATGGCAGGATTTAATACAGAAAAAAAGAAATGACAAAAACTAAACAGTGGCAGATCACAAGCTAATTTTATAAGAACAGAGCCCTTGACCCAGAGTGATCAGAACACCTGTGGGTCCTCTCAGGTAGGACTTGGTCACATGACTAGAGGCTCTAAATTCTCCCTTCAGGAGAAGCCCCAATAAATCCACATGTAACATGAAAGGAAATTCCTATAGTGAACTACTTCAGAGAGATCGAATTCACATCCACACAGGCTAGAGCAACCCAGACAAAAAACAGAACTGACTCAGCACAATCACCACGGGACACTGCTTCCCTAAAGATAGGCCTGGGGCAGCAGTCAGTCCCAGCATCACCTTGCCTGTCCAGAAGCTCCTGACAGCCTTGTTCTAGTAGGAATGCCCGAAATCCCACGGTGCTGCTCTTTAATGAATAAAGCATTCTCTTCCAGGGGTCCTTGTGAAAGTAGGGCATTTTTAAGAAGCAGCCCTGCAAATCAGAGATTAACTGAGCTCTTTACCCAAGAACTCATCCCACTGAGGCAACTCAAGTAAAATGAATCCATCTCCCTTCAGGCCACAGATTTGAGTAGTTGAACCACCAGCAACTTGCAACCATCCAAGAAACCCCACCTAGGAGGAAGAGTAATGAAAAGATCCATGAAGCAGAAAGATGAATCTGCTGATGTGTCTCAATAAATCAGCCACAGGGAGAGAAGACTGACCTAGGAGCAAACCGGTCAGGCTGCAAATAAACAACCTAGGATTCAGCAAGTTCAGCCTTGCTGTGCCCATTAAATCTTGCAGCACAGCCTAAAACAAGGGAACACATCTCAAGATATAGTCAAATGGTGATGAGGTTCTGATCACACTACTTACATGTGACTTGTAGTGTATTTCCTACATACAGGGAAACATCAAGAAAAGTTTACTGACACCTGTGTTTCTGAAAGAGCCATGATAAACTAAGGGGCAATAGGACTGAATGAAATCAACTGGGCACTACAGGCAGATGTTCACTATCCCCAAGTGGCACTCTAGTCTTCAAAGGAACAAAGAGGAGCCCTTGTAAAAACAATTGGTGAGCTATCCCTAGCTATACTCAGGCCAGGTGCTTGTCTCAAGGATCACAGTAACTGTTGAGAAGGAGGAAGAAAAGCACCAACCACTATAGAAGGAAATAGCCTCAAGTTCTTATCCAATATATTCCATCCAAAGGACCCTCAATGTTGGGGGGGGGGGTGAGGGGTGGAATATCTTAATTAAATATTTGGCTCTTGACCCAAGCACTCCTCCAGCTTGAAACCGGGGCACTTCTTTCCCATCTATAGGTACAATCCTATTCTTTTTTTTTTTTTTTTTTTTTTTTAATGGCTGCACTGGTGGCACATGGAATTTCCTGGGCCAGGGACTGGATCCAGGCCATAGCTCAACCTACACCAGATCTTTAACCCACTGCACTAGCCAGGGATCAAACCCATGCCTCCACAGCAGCCCAAGCCACTGCAGTGAGAGTCTTAACCCACAGCACCACAGTGGGAACTCCAATGCAATCCTATTCTAATATCCAGAATCAATGCCTTCCATAGCCAAGTAAAAATAATATACACATATATATGGTTCCACTTTGATGTCTTTAGCGGAAAGAAATAATAAAGATCAAATTAAACACATTTATATTCTGGTTCTGCTATTAGCGCTTCTGTGACCTTAGAAATAAATGTCACTTAATTTCACTCAGATACATTTTTCCTCATCTATAAACTAGGACTAACACCCACACAATTTTTATGAGCACAAATTGGTTACGGCATAAATGAAAGTAACACATAAATTTCCCTTAAGTCACTAGTACAAAATTTTCCGCTATATCTAACTGTTATTCCAATGTTCCTGGCATTAGAATTCAAAGTCGACACTAACAGAGAGGGTCTTTCTTCCCTGCACTTTGTTTCTCTGGATTTTCATCACTGCAGATTTCCTTCAGTATTCTGATTCTGACTGAGTCTCTCCCCATGGCCTATTTCTGGCCCTGCTTAAATACCCACCCTAATTCTATGGGACTCATAGTTTCCAGATCCTAGGCATTCCCAGTCCCATTAACCAAGAGTCAGCATATCATTAACTCTCACTTGCATTGCACAGTAACATCTACAAGGCTGCTTAAGCCCAAGAAATTCTAAAGATTTCCTGGGCTCAAATTATTAACTCTCACTTCCTTTTCTTAATTCAGCTGTTCCCATGGAATGGGAATTCTTCCTATGAGTCACTAATTTTATTTATAGGGATAAGGTAGACAGGAAAAACGAGGTCTAGTACATACCTTTGGTTTGGGTTTAGCTTAAGGTTTATATATAGCAATCTGTATGTATATGATTGCTTTAAGTTGCTGATCTCTTAATTTCAAATGCATTTTAACAACCCTGCATTTGTACCCACCCTCGTGCCTACTATTTTTGCCTTCATATTTTACATCTAATTGTTTGTGTATCCTTTAACTGCTTACTGTGGGTATAGATGCTTTTACTGCTTTTATCTTTAATCTTCCTAACAGCTTGTGTGTAGATGATTTACTACTTTACTGTATATTTGCACTTACCAATGAGATGTCTTCTCTTCTAATTTTCATGTTTCTAATTGTGCCTTTTTTTTTTTGCTTCGAGAAGTCACTTAACATTTCTTGTAAAGCTGGCTTGGTGGTGTTCAACTCCTATAGCTTTTGATTGTCTATAAAACTTTTGATCTCTCCTTCAAATCTGAAAGAAAACCTTGCCAGGTAGAATATTTCTGGTTGTAGTTTTTGTTTTTTCATCCCTTTAAATATATGGTATGTATATATATGTATGACTGGGTCACTATGCTGTACAGCAGAAATTGGTACAACATTGTAAATCAACTATAATGTAATTTAAAAAGAAGTCTACAAACAATAAATGCTATAGAGGGTGTGAGAAAAGGGATTAGGGGGATGTAAATTGGTCAACCACTATGGAGGACAGTATGAAAACTAGGATGAAGATTAAAAGATAAAAGCATTAAAATAATCTATATCCACAATAAGCAGTTAAGGGATACACAAATGTGTATATATATATATATATATATATATTCTTTTTCTCATTATCTTTCATCATGTTCTATCCCAAGAGATTGGATATAGTTCTCTGTGCTGTACAGTAGGACTTTACTGCTTATCCATTCTAAATTTAATAGTTTGCATATACTAACTGCAAACTCCCAGTCCATCCCACTCCCTCCCTCCTCCCCTTGGCAACCACAAGTCATTCTCTACATTTATGAGTCTCTTTCTCTTTTGCAGATAGGATCATTTGTGCCACATTTTAGATTCCACATCTAAGTGATATCATATGGTATTTGTTTTCCTGGGCTCAAATTATTAACTCTCACTTCCTTTTCTTAATTCAGCTGTTCCCATGGAATGGGAATTCTTCCTATGAGTCACTAATTTTATTTATAGGGATAAGTGACTTACTTCACTTAGTATGAGAATCTCTGTTTCCATCCATGTTGCTGCAAATGGCATTATTTTGTTCCTCTTTGTGGATGAGTAGTGTTCCACTGTATATACATACCACATCTTCTTAATCTATTCATCTGTCAGTGGACATTTAGGTTGTTTCCATGTCTTGGCTATTGTGAATAGGGCTGTAATGAACTTAGGGGTGTATGTATATTTTTCAATGAAATTTTTATCTGTATGTATGCCCAGGAGTGGGATTGATGGATCATCTTGGGCCACAATGAATGAATTCATAAATTTTTAAAAACTGAAGTTATTTCAATTATTTTCTCTGGCCACAATGTTATGAGTAGAATTCGACAAGAAAAACAAACTCCTAGAAGCTAAACAATGTTACTAAACAACCAATGGATCATTGAAGAAATCAAAGAGGAAATCAAAAGATACTTAGAAACAAATGACACCAAAGACACACAAATGACACTAAACCTATGGGACACAGCAAAAGCAGTTCTGAAATGGAAGTTTATAGCATTATAAACTTATCTCAGAAAACAAGAAAAATCTCAGGTATGTAATTGCTTTTGAATATGCACTTCTCCAGATATACACAGATGACCAGAAAGTATATGAAAAGACATTTAACATCACTTATCAGGAAAATGCAACAGCTAGCAAGTCTTCAGGTACTCCTTCCTATAGTAGATGGTCCAGTTGATAGCCACATCAGGGACAACTCAACATTTTTGAAAATGTGATATTTTGGAAAATGTACTATTGCCCATCCCAAGGCTATTTCTGACTCTTTATCTAACCTGAATCTCCTCATCTGTCAAACAACATAGAAAGTGTGAGGTAAGATAATGTACATAACATATTTTGTGAAGTAACTCATTCTGCATTGATGACACACTAACCCTACTTTCCATTTAATATCCTTGAGCTTCACAAATAAAATAGTAAGGCCACAAATTCATTTCACCTGTATCTCTCTTGGTTCTTTTCATATGTTTTCCTTCTCTCTGTGTATTATTTCATTAGAATTCCTTAGTGTAGTTATCAAAGTACAACAAAATGAAGGCAATATTTGTAGCAAAGAGAGAGAGAAAGTGAGACATAGTCTCACACCTGTGAGGATGGCTATTATCAAAAAAAGATAAGTATTGTTGAAGACATAGATAAATTGAAAAACTTGTATAATGTTCAAATATAATCAGATGTACCCACTATAGAAGACAGTATGGAAATGCAACAAAAAATTACTTCAACTACCATACAATCCAGTAGTCTCACTTCTGGGTGTTTATCTAAGAGAAATCAGGACCTTGAATGGATATTAGCACTCTTATGTTCACTGTGGTTCTAATAACAATATCCAATATGTGTAAACAACCTAAATGTCCATCAATGAATGACTAGATTTTAAAAATCAGTATATACATACAGTGGAATATTATTCAGCCTTAAAAGATAAATCCTGCAATATGCAACAACATGGATGAACGTGGAAGAAATTAGGCCAAGTGAAATAAGTCATCGCAGAAGGACAAGTGTTGTGTAATACTTATATAAGATATAAAATAATCAAGTACACAGATATGGAGAGTAGATCACAGAATGGTAGTTGCCAAAGGCCAAGGGGAGGGGGAAGAAGTTATTATTCAAAGGGCATAAAGTTTCAGTTGTGCAGGACGGTTAATTTCTAAATAACATTATCCTTATAATTAACAATAATGTATTGCATACTTAAAAATATATTAAGAGGGACGTGGCCAAGATGGCAGAGAAGGAAGACCCTAAGTTCACCTCTCACATGGACATGGCAAAATTACAACTATGTACAGAGCAACTGCCAATGAGAACAAGCTTAAGACTAGCAGAAAAGATTTTCTGCAACCAAATGTATAAAGAAGGAACTACATGATGTGTAGGAGGGGCACAGATGTGGTATAGTCAAGACTCATACCCCCAGGGAAGTGACCCACAAACAAAAGGGTAATTACAATTGCAGAGACTTCTCCCCAAGGAGTAACAGATTTGAGCCCCACAATGGGATTCCCAGACTGGAAGCCCTGCACCAGTAAGATGAGCCCTCAGAACAGCTGGTTCTGAAGGCCAAATTTTGTGTTCAGGAGAGCCAGAGGGCTGTAGCAAACAGACCTCCCATTCTTAAAGGGCATAGGCAAAATCTCAGATACTCTGAGACCCAGCATAGATTAATCAATTTAAGAGAAACCTTGGTCACACCCATTTGTTGACCTCAGAGAGCCTCCTCAGAGGCAAGAGGCAACTTAAGACTTCCTTGGGGACAAAGGGAACAGACATTTTAAGGACCTCATTCTACCACGAGGACACTGGTACAAGCAAGTGTCATTTGGGATTCTTTTCTCTAGCCTATTAGGTCCAGGATCTGGTCCACCACAAGCCAGTCAGCTCCAGTTCCAAGACCTAGTAGAACAAGCAGTCAGCCATGTGGAGACTTAAGTCAAGAGGCTAGCTACAGAGAGACCAGTTCAAGTAGACAGGTGGGCACCAATAAGTGGGCACCAGCCCAAGAATCTTCAGGCCCCCTAGCCAGATGCCTGGGCACACAGCCCCCCTTGTCAGCAGTTTGAGGACACAGCCTCACCCACATGCAAACCAGCAGAGGTAAGGAACCCTGGGTCCTGATACAACCCACCAGCAGGTTAGGACCCCCTTCCAGGACTCCCTTCCATTTGCCTGAAACCCAGCTTTGCCCCTCAGTGAGTGAGAATCAGCACCAGGACTGTATAGGCCCTGCAGTCATGCACACTGGGACCCAGCCCCACCCACCATCAGCAGCCCTAGTACTCCCCAGATTGAGGAACCAGCTGTTCCAGGACCCAGACTTACCCACTAGTCACTGGCAGACTCAGCACTAGGCAGAGCCTAGCAGCCAATAGCACCAGGGGCCAGCCCTGCTTACCAGCACATCCACAGTAGTCAGTGCTACTACAACAGAAGGGCCCATGCAGCCCACAGAGGGGGCAACCCTACAGCACACTGTTCTAGTGATGAGAAAGGAGAATATTGTTGTCCCAATAAAACATTTCATCTCCACAAGTTCAGAAAATATACCAATCTATCTAATACATGGGAGTAAAAAGAGATAATTGGGTCAAATGAGGCAATACAAGTCAAATGAGGCAATAAAGGAATATTTTCCAAAGGAATGATATAAAACCACAGAAGAACAAAGTAAAGTGGACATAAGCAATCTATGCAATAAAAAGTTCAAAGTAATAACCATAAAAATGCTCAACAAACTTGGGAGAAAAAAATGGATGAACACTGTGAGAAGTTTAACAAAGAGAAGATATAAGGTAGGACTAAAGAGAGCTGAATATTACAATAACTAAAATGAAAAATACAATAGAAGGAATTAACAGGAGATTAGATGATACAGAGGAATGGATCAGTGAATTGGAAGACAAAGTAGTGGAAATGACTCAGGCCTAACAGAAAAAAATAAAAAGGATTTTTAAAACTGAGCATAGTTTAAGAACCCTCTAAGACAACATCGAGCAAAATAGCATTCACTTTATACTGGTCCCAGGAGCCCTCGAGAGAAGAAAGAGAAAAGGGGGTAGAGACCATTATTAAATATGCAATTAGCTGAAAATTTCCCTGACATGGGAAAATTAATAGACATACAGATCCAGGAAAGATAGCCCCAAACAAGATGAAGCTAAAGACGTACACACAAAAACACATTGCAAAGGGAGAATATTAAAAGTAATAAGAGAAAAGCAAAAGTTAGTACTTTTGGAATTCCCATATGACTGTCATTTGCCTTTTCAACAGAAACTCTGCAAACCAGAAGGTAGTGGTACTTTCTATTTAAAATGATGAAAAGAAAAACCTACAAAATAAGAATACTCTACCTGGCAAGGCTATCAGTCTTATTTGAAGAAGATAAAGAGTTTTAAGCTTTAGAAGCAAAAGATTAAAAGAGTTTAGCACTACTAAACCAGCTTTATAATAAATGTTAAAGGAACAACTCAAAGTGAAAAAGAAAAGAACATAACTAGAAATATTAAAATTATGAAAGGAAAAATATTATTTGTAAGGGCAAATATACAGTAAAGGTAGTAGATCAAACATTTGGAAAGCTAGTAGACAAGTTAAAAGACCAAAGAGTAAATTTTTTGAGTGTTTCTATATCCCCAGAATGTAGTTAAGGGACACACAAAACTCTATAAAATACAATGTTAAAAACATTAAACTTGGGGGCAATGGTAAAAATGCACAGTTAAAATATATTCAAACTGAAGATGAACAGATCATCAACTTACAGTAAGCATCCATGGTGTAATATATAAACCATATAAACCTCATTATAACAAAAAATCTATAATACATACACACAGGTAAAGGAGAAAGGAATCCAAATATAATGCTAAAGACAGTCATAAAATCACAAAGGAAGACATCAAAAAAGGAAAAAAAGACAAAAACAATAAACAAAATAACAAGTACATTCCTATCAATAAATACTTTAGGTTCAAATGGACTACATGCTCCAATCTAAAAGCAAGACGTGGCTAAATGAGTATTTTTTAGAAGCAAGACCCATATATATGCCCCCTCTAAGAGTCTCGCTTAGGATCTAAAGACATACAAAAAGTAAAAGTGAGGAGATGGATAATAGTATCCCATGTAAACAGAAATGAAAAAAAAAAGAGCTGGAGTAGCAGCGATACTTCCATAAGGCAAAATCGATTTTAAAACAAAGATTGTAATGAGACAAAGAAATACATTGCCATAATGATCAAGAGAGCAATCCAAAAGAAAAATATAACAGTTAAAAGTATATGTGCACCCAATACAGGAGTATCTAAGTACATGAAACATATTAACAGACGTAAATGAAGAAATTGACAATAACAATATTAATGGGAGCTTTACATCAATGGACAGATTTTCCAGACAGAATCAATAAGGAAACACAGGTCTTAAACAGTAATTACACACAACGGACTTAATAAATATATGTGGACTATTTTATCCCGAAGCAGCAGAATACACATTCTTTTCAAGTGCACATAGAACATTCTCTATGATAGACCATATGCTAAGCCACAAAACAAGTCTCAGTAAATTTAATACAACTGAAATGATATCAAGAATTTTCCAGTCCAACTCAGTGTCATGAAACTAGAAATCGACAATAAGAAAATATTGCAGAAAACACAAAAACATGGAGGCTAAACAATATGCCACTAAACAATGAATGGATCACTAAAGAAATCAAAAAGGAAATAAAAATTACCTGGAATTGAATGAAACCATGATGAAAACAAAAACACAACAATCCAAAATCTATGGGATGCAGCAAAAGCAGGTCTCAGATGGAGTTTTATAGAAATATAAGACTACCTCAAGAAACAAGAAACATCAATCATCTGCTTGAAAAACTAGACAAAATAAAACTGCAAACCAATAAATATCTACTACGCTAAAAAATACGAACAGTAACAACAAAAACCCAAAGTTAGTAAGAGGAAAGATCAGAGCAGAAACAAATGCAATGAAGACTTAAAAATAACATAAAAGATCAATGAAACAAGCTATTTCTTTAAAAATATAAACAAAACTGACAAAACTTTATCCAGATTCATCTAGAAAAAGGGCACAAATATCAGAAATGAAAAATGAGAAGTTATAACCAACACCACAAATGTACAAAGGGGATGTACAAAGGGATGTACAAAGATAATACTATGAATAATCATGCACCAATAAAATGGACAATGCAGAAGAAATGGATAATTCCAAAAATATACAATCTCCCAAGACTAAACCAGGAAGAAATAGAAAATACAAACAGACAAATTACCAGTAATGAAAGTGAATCAGTCATTTTTAAAACCCCTTAAGAACCAAAATTCCTGGACCAAACAGCTTCACAAGTGAATTCTACCAAACATTTAAAGAATTAACACCTATCTTTTTCAAACTATTTCAAGAAATTGGAGTGATAGGAACACTTCTAAATTCATTCTATGAGGCAAGGATTATCCCGATACCAAAACCAGAGAGATATCACAAAAAAAAAAAATTACAGGCCAATATCACTGATGGACATAGATGTGAAAATCCTCAGTAAAGTATTAGTAAACCGTATCCAACAATTCACTAAAAGGATCATATGTCATGATCAAGTGGGGTTTATTCCAGGGATACAAATATGATTTCAATATCTGCCAATCAATCAATATGATAAAAACACATTAATAAATAGAAGAATAAAAATTACACAATCATCTCAACAGATGCAGAAAAAGCTTTTGACAAAATGCAGCATCCATTTACGATCAAAAAAAGCTCTGAATAAAGTGGGTATAGAGGAAAATACCTCAACAGTACAAAGGCTATATATGACAAGTCCATAGCTGACATTATAATCAACAGTGAAATCATTTATTCTAAAATCAGTAACAATACAAGGATGCCCACTCTCAACACTTTAATTCAATATAATATTGGAAGTCCTAGCTACAGCAACCAGATGAGAAAAAGAAATTAAAGAAATCTAAATTGGAAAGATGACGGTAAACTGTCACTCTTTGCAGATGACATGATACTATAGATAGAAAATCCTAAATACTACACCAAAAAAACCCAGTTTGAACTCAGCAATGAATTCAGTAAATCTGCAAGGTACAAAGTTAGCATACAGAAATCTGTTCAATTTTTACACACTCAAGAACTACAAGAAAAATTAAGAAAATCCTATTTACAAATTTACATCAAAAATAATAAAATACCCAGGAATAAATACAACCAAGAAAATAAAAGACTTGGATTCAAAACATCATAAGAGGAGTTCCCATTGTGGTGCAGCAGAAATTAATCCAACTAGGAACCATGAGGTTCCATGATCCCTAGCCTCACTCACTGGGTTAAGTATCCAGCATTGCCATGAGTTGTGGTGTAGGTCACAGATGCATCTCAGATTCCGCATTGCTGTGGCTGTGGCATAGGCTGGCAGCTGTAGCTCCTATTCGAACTCTAGCCTGGGAAGCTTCATATGCCATGAGTGTGGCATTAAAAGAAAAAAAAAAAACCTGTAAGACACTGATGAAAGAAACTGAAGATAATAAACAAATGGAAACATGCACTGGGCTCAAGGACTGGAAGAAATAATATTGTTGAAATGACCATACTACCCAAAGCAATCTACAGATTCAATGCTATTTATATCAAAACACATAACTAGAAGAAATAATTCTAAAATTTGTATGGAAACACAAAAGACCCCAAATATCCAACACAATCTCGAGAAACAAGACAAAGCTGACGGTATTATGCTTCATTTCAAACTATACTACAAAACTACAGTAATCAAAATAGTATAGTACTGGCACAAAAACAGACACATAGATCAATGGAACAAAATAGAGAGCCCAGAAATAAACCCATGCAAATATGGTCATTTAATTTATCACAATGGAGGCAAGAATAATACAATGGGGGAAAGACTGTCTCTTTATAAAACAGTACTGGGAAAATTGAACATCTACATGCAAAGAATGAAACAAGACTACTTCTTCACAACATGTAAAATGCATATATTGAAAATGAATTAAAGACATGAATAGAAGGCTTAAACCATAAAACCAGCAGGAGAAAATATATGCAGTATGCTCTTTTACCTTGACCTTAGCAATATTTTTTGGTATGTCTCCTCAGGCAAGAAATAAAAGCAAAAATAAATGGGACTGCATCAAACTATAAAGCTTTTGTACAGTAACAGAAATTATCAGTAAAGCAAAAATCCACCTACTGAATAGGAGAAAATATTTTCAAATGACACATCCAGTAAGGAGTTAATGTCCAAAATATACAATACAATTCAACATCAAAAACACAAACAATCCAGTTTTAAAATGGGCAGAGGCCTGAACAGGTTTTTTTCACAAGACATACAGATGGTCAACAGGAACATGAAAAGATGCTTAACATCAGTAAGCACAAGGAAATTGCAAATCACACTGCAATGACATATCACCTCACACCTGTCAGAATGGCTATCATCCAAAAGAAAACAGTAACATTGTTAAGGATGTGGAGAAAAGTGAACCTTCACGCAAAATTGATGGAAATGTATATTGGTGCAGCCACTACGGAAAAGAATATGGAAGTTCCAAAAAATACAAAAAACAAAAATAACTACCATATGATCCAGTAATTGTACTTCTGGGTATTTTTCCAAGGAAAAAAAAACACTAATTCAAAAAGATATATGCACATCTATGTTCACTGCAGCATTATTTACAATATCCAAGATATGGAAGCAACCTAAGGGCCTACCAGTAAATGAATGGATAAATAAGATGTATGATATAAATAAAAAGAATGGACTCTTAGCCACAAAAAAGAAAATATTGCCATTTGCAACAACATGGATGGACCTACAGGGCAGTACACTAAGTGAAATAAGCCAGAGAAAGAAAAATGCCATATGATACTACTTATATATGGAATCTAAAAATCAAACAAATGAAAAAACATAACAGATGGGTAACAGAGAAAACAAACAGGTTGTTGCCAGAAGGAAGGGGATTTGGGATGAGTCAAACACATGAGAGATACATTTCCAGTTTAAAATAAAAATGAGCCAATGGGGTGAAATGGATACCATGTTGATTATATTCAATAATATTGCATATCTTTGTACAGTGATAGATGCTAAGTAGACATATCATGGTGATCATTTTGTGATGTATACAAGTACGAAATCACCATGTGTGCAGTGAAACCAATATAGTCTTGTAGGTCCATTATTCTTCAATTTGAAAGCATATGGAGAAATTGGGAGGAAATGCATCAAAATGCTAATGGTGGTTATCTCTGGGACTGAAGATTACAAATGATTTTTATTTTTTGCTTTGTACTTTTATGTACTTCTGGATTTCTAGATTTCTGCAATGAACATGTATTGCTTGAAAATTCAAGAGAAAACAATAAATGTCATTAAAAATGAAAACAATGTTAAGAAGGTAGATCTCATAAGAGCTAACCCATTTTAAAAAACAATCCCAAAATTACCATGTAGGTTCATTTAGGATGCTTATTGGAGAAAAAAAACTTCAATATAAATGTGTAATATTTTAAACATACAACAACATGTTAAATAATTCACATGAAGAGAAAGTCAAGGGTTATTTCCTCACAGATAAAATGCAAGGAAATCAGCAAACTCAGAGTGAAAATTGAGTACAGTGAAAGAAACAAGGGCAGAAATCCAGGTCAGACAACAAAAACCTGTAACTTAGTATCCAATTTAAAGAAATAATTGCTGAAGAATTCTTGCTAGGCTTCTGATAAAGTCCTTGCTCAAGACTTAAACAGTAACAGAGTCACCACATCAAGAATGGAGTTTGATACTAAAAACCTTCTGAGTCGGGTACTTGTCTAATTCTTACCCAGGACCAGAACTTTTCAAATTAGGATCTGAGCATTTTAGTGCAAACAAGGTACAGTGAACTAGAACAAAGTGAGAGGAAGTGGGAAACTAAACTTTTTAAAACCATTATTTAGACTTCCGACAAACTTGAAAGGATAAAAACAATGCTTCTGCTTTCTGAACCTTAATGGATATTTTAAAATCAAGAGGTACTTCTGTTCTTGACATCAATTATTCTTCATTTTTAATTGAGTTAAGAGTTCTTACAGACCCACCTTTTAGGTGTATTTCACTAATACTGTGAAAATCCTATCAACCTACATTAACTGATCCACCCAGAAAATTTGGTGATTGATTCAGGAACGATTAAAGAGAAAAAAAGAAATATTGAGTGGCCTACATATTTTAACTGGGAAAAAAAGAAGAAAGAAAATTGACTTAAGGACAACCTGAGCACTGTGGTACAAAACGTAGAAATTGATGTAGAAAAAGAGACAATTTAGTGATAAGAAACGAGAGGGAAAGTAGTATTTTTGATGTTTAGCCAGAGAAAGCTGAATCAAATTACCCAGCGGTCTTGGGATGACATTAATCTCTATCTGGAAGGTATGGAGAAGACTGCTAACTGCCTACCCAATACCTAATCTCCTTTTCTTGCAATAAATCACTATATTGTTGGGTCAACACTGACTGCACTGTTATTTACAGGAATGTTATTTGAGGCTTAGCAAAAATGGCTGAGAGAAATGACTTTCTTTGGTGAGAGGATGCCAGAAAGCTGTTCTTTACATATTCTTTCATTTAAAAACAAAAGGGTGTCAACAATCTAAGAATAATAATTGGGAAGTCCAAGCTTTATACAAAGCACCAGAAAATGTTGAAATTCCTACTGTGGTGCAACAGGATCAATAGTCTCTGCAGTAGCAAGGATGCTGGTTTGATTCCTAGCCCCAAGCAGTGTCTCCAGTGGCCCCACAGTTGCTGTGGCATAGGTTGCTACTCCAGCTCAGATTTGATCCCTGTCCCGGGAACTCCATATGCAGCAGGATCGACAAAATAGAAAATAAAATAGCACCAGAAAATGTCAGTAACAGCAGAAATAAGCTTACTTATATTATTTTTCCATATTTCCCAGTGTCCAGTGCTAATATGGTCCATAGATCATCAACAGAAGTCACTGGTTTGGGCCCTGTAACATAGATGACTCATTAAAAAAGTTTATCATTTTCCTTTCCGCCTTGCATCCTTGTAGAATGTAAATGTGATCACTAGAGCCCCTTTGTGATCATGGAATAATCTTGAAGATGAACAAACAAAGAGGAAGAAATCTGGAGTCATTCATCCAGTTTAAGACTGGCTAATCCCAACCTTCATGACAAATGAGAAGAAAGCAAGCTCCCTATCACTGCTGTTGAGATTTCGTCTGTTAGCAGGTGCTTGCAATTCCCAGTTGGCTGGGAGGGTTGTGTGGCTAATGGATCTAGGTAAGGGTATTCTGTTAGATTCTCAGACTCTTGCATATATTTATGACAGGCAAAGTTTAAAGCAAATACCCTTTATAATGAGAAGGGAGTCGAAAGAACCCACCCAAACACATGGAGCTTTTTTCTCTTAAGATAATTATATTAATAAAGAACCAAATTTTTTTCCAACAAAAGTAAATTCATATTTCCAAATTCACTTCTACGCTTGGAAGTGAAATTTGAGTGATGGTCTGAATTTTAAAATAAATTAACCCAAGTTTTAAAACCTGGCTCTAGACACCAAAAGCACAGGAAACAAAAGAAAAGCTAGAGTAAATTGGATTTCATCAAAATTAAGTTTTGTACATCAAAGCATACAATCAAGAGAGTGAAAAGACAACCCACAGAAAGGGAAAAATAATTGCATATCTTTTATAAGGAGTTAATTTCAGAATATCTGAAGAACTACAACTCATCAACAGAAAAGCAAACAATTTAGTTCAAAAGTATAAAAGGAAATGAATAGACATTTCTTCAAAGAGACACAAATGGCCAATAAGTGGAGTTTCCATCATGGCTCAGCAGAAACAAATCTGACTAGCATCCATTAGGACGCAGGTTCGATCCCTGGCCTCGCTCAGTGAGCTAAGGATCAAGCATTGCCGTGAGCTCTGGTGTATGTTGCAGATGTGGCTTGGATCCCATTTGCTGTGGCTGTGGCGAGGCCGGCAGCTACAGCTCCCATTCGACCCCTAGCCTGGGAACTACCTTATGCCATGGGTGTAGCCCTAAAAAGACAAAAAGACAAAAAAAAGTTCAAATAACCAATAAGTACATGAAAAGATATTCAACATCACTAGTCATTAGGAGAATGTAAATCAAAACCACAATAAGATAATACTTAATACCCATTAGAATGTTTATTATCAAAAAAAAAGTGAGGTTGGTGAGGATGTGGAGAAATTGGAAAATTTGTGCATTGCTAGTAGGAATTTAAAATGGTGCATCCCAACAAAGGAAACCATTAAAAAAAACAAAAAGACAACCCACAAAATAGGAGAAAATATTTGCAAATGAAGTAACTGATATGGGATTAATCTCCAAAATATATAAACATATCGTAACAGGTTTATTAAAAAAACAATTAAAAAATGATCAAAGATCTAAATAGACATTTATCCAAAGAAGACAAACAGATGAGCAAAAAGCTCATGAAAATATATTCAACATCACTAATTATTAGAAAAATGCAAGTCAAGACCACAATGGGGTATCCCCTCACACCAGTCAGGATGTCCATCATCAAGATGTCTATAAACAATAAATTCTGGAGAGGGTGTGGAAAAAGGAAACCCTCCCATACTGCTGGTGGGAATGTAAGCTGGTACAACCACTACAGAAGACAGTACGGAGGTTCCTTAGAAAACTAAATCTAGAACTATCATATGGGCCAGCAATCCCACTCCTGGGCATGTATCCAGAGGAAAACAATGATTCAGTTCAACATACCCCAATGTTCATGCATCCCTGTTTGCAGTGGCCAGGACATGGGGTGGCCTGAATGTCCACTGACAGAGGATTGGATAAAGAAGATGTGGTGCATGTTTGCAATGGAGTATTGCTCAGCCATGGGAGGGAATGAAGTGATGCCATTTGAGCAACATGCATGCACCTAGAAATTGTCATGCTGGGTGGAGTGAGTCAAATGGAGAAGGAAGGATGTTTTGTGAAGTCACTGCTATGTGGAGTGTGAAGTCACTGCTATGTGGAGTCTAATAAGAGGTAATGCAAGGGAACTTGCAGGGCGGGGGCAGAGGCAGACTAAAGTATTTCAAGGCCAGACTCATTGTTACCAAAGGGGAATTGTTGGGGGGAGGCAGAAATTAGGAGTTTGGGATTAACCTTTACTATATATAAAATACACAATACTATATAAAAAATAGGTAACAGGGGTCTGCTCTGTAGCACAGGGAAATCTGCTTGGTACTGTGTGATGGCCTACATGGGAAAAGAATCCAAAAAGGAATAGATATGTGTGTATATGTGCCTGAACTACTTTGCTGTGCACCTGAAACTAGCACAGCTTTGTAGGTCGGCTATGCTCCAATGAAATTTAAAAGGAAAAATAAAGTAAAAATAAAATAAAATGATATAGCCACTGTGGAAAACAGTTATTCAAAAGTTAAACATAGAACAATCATATGATCCAGTAATTCCACTGGTAGATATATACCCTAAAAAATTAAAGCAGTGACTTATATTTGTACACAAATTTTATGTATATAATACAATTTTAATTTTTAATTTTTAATTTTTAATTTACCTTAAAATGAAGTTATAATATATGCACAATGTACAGATAAACTTTGCAAACATCATGCTAGGTGAAATAAGCCAGACACAAAAGGATAAATAGGTCATGATTTCATTTATATGAGGTATAAGATGCGATGGTTAATTTTATGTGTAAACTTGACTGAGGTAAGGGCTGCCCAGAGAGCTGGTAAAACATTATTCTGAGTGTGTCTGTGAAAAACTAGCATTTCAGTCAGTGGACTGTGTAAAGAAGATATTCCTCCACAGTTCAGTGGGATCATCCAATCCCTTGAAGACCTAATAGAATGAAAAGCTACAAAAAGACGATTCACTATCTCTGCTTGAGATGAGACATCCACCTTCTCTTGCCCTTGGACATGGGTGCTGCTCATTCTCAAGCTTTTGGATTCAAACCAGAACTTATTCCATTGCTACCCAATCCTCAGGCCTTTGGGCTGGAACTGAATTACACCTGTAGCTTTCCTGGTTCTCCATCTTGTAGACAACTGCTCATGGAATTTCTTAGCCTTCATAAACTAATTCCTACAATAAATCTCCTCTTATATGTATGTATGTATGTATGTGTATATACATGTATGTATATGTATATATGCGTGTATATGTACATATATATTCCATTTCTCTGGAGAACCCAGCCTAATACACTGTGGGCAAATTCACAGACACAATAAGTATGATAGAGGTGGTCAGGTGTTGGGTAGAAGGGGGCATCATAAGTCATTAATTAATACATACAGAAATTCTGTTTGGAATGATGAAGTTCAGGACATGGAGAGCAGTGATGGTGGTACAACATTGGGAATGGACAATGTCACTCAATTATACACTTAAAATGGTTAAAGTGATAACTTTGATGTATTTTTCTTTTTTAAAAAAAAAAACTGGTTCTAATATGTATTAGCTGTAAAACAAACAAAGCAAGTTAAACTTTCCAGAGTTAAAACCATTAGAACTACCTACCCTGCAGTGACAATAAAGAATTAAATGAAATATAACAGTCTGATGCATGAAAATTACACAATCAGAAATGTAAAAGACCTAAGAGGTAGGGCCCTTAGCTCAGTACCTGCAACACATAAAAATTAGCCAACAACGTTAGGTAATAGAATCAGCAGGAGCAATAATAGCAGCTACAGCAACTAAAATGTCAGATAATTTAAACTGGGGACAAAGTTAGAATCTGGATATTAACTCAGAGGATTATTTTAAAGAGGCCATTTGCCAGAAAATGACAAAATTCATGGGAATATCAGAGGCTGGTGAAAAGGTTCTCTGGTCCATGAAGTTCTAGGACTGAGGACGTGGACTGTCCTGAACGGTGGTTTACAAGCCACTTAATACTGCTTCGTAGATTTCAAAAAGCCTAAAAATCCCTGCTCGTTGTGTATACAACACCCTCCTCCTAACTTGATCAAATGTTCTCAGAGAATCTATTTGTATCAAGTGAATTGAAGGCAGGAACTAAGTCACAACTGAAACTTAAACCACAACTGAAAGATAAGCCCTAAATTAGAAAATGTACAAACTGGTCTGCTATTCCCTGATTTAGCATGATAGTGTATGAGGACAAGTTGAGTTGTAACCTATATGAAACCCATAAGTCAGTACTCATGCAGTCGTCCTTGCATGAAGTCACATTCAGAGAAGCACGGTTCAGAAATCAAAAGCATAATAAACAGAATTCACATCTTTACATGCATTTCTCTAGGAACATAAAGTGAGGCTGAATTTATAACTCATGTAACTCTTCTCAAATGCCCATTTCCTCCCTTCCCCAAATCTCTCTCATCACAGATGTCTATTATAGCCAAACCCTAACACATGTTCTAATCTCTGCCTGTGTATCTCTTTTAAAAATCTCTGCTACCTTCCTTGATCCTTTCAGATACTCCAATCTTTTTTCCCCAAAGTTTCCTCATTCAGCTTTATAAGTCCAGAGTCTGGCTGGTATAGACAAAAGTCTTTAAGGAGAGTCGTCAGGGGAAGGTAAGGAGGAAGGCAAGGTACAAGCACAAATTAATAAATCCTCTCCCTATCACATATTCAATTTTAAGTTGTAATTTTAAGATGAGTCAGAAAATGACAGACCAAAATTGATATTAACTGCTACCCCTGTGTTAGGTACATTTTAGTGTAATTTTTTTGGAAATAGCAATCACATCTTGTCTTTTTTTTCCAGCAGCCACAGCATCTAGAAGGCCTGACATATAGGAGCTGTAAAATAGAGGCACACTAGTTAATAAGACAATTTGAGCAGTCTGAAGGCTAGCAAAGAAATCTCCTCCAACAGCATAGCTTTTGGGGTTCTAACCTTGTCTTTTAGTTAATTCCTTGAAGAGTGTCAGCTCCTGCCGTTCCAAGACCCTTACAGATGAGCTCCCACTCATAAGCACAAGATGGGAATGTTTAAATCCTCAGTCCATCAGTGACTGGAGTAGTCTTGTTGGTAGGTTCTAGGGCACAGGGTAAACTGGGAGTGAGCCTAAATCCTGGGCTTCCCTACCCACCATCACGTTGCCCTGGTCTGTGTACTTAGCATCATTCATGCTTTGGTTCTCTTATTTTAACAGTGCTGATCAAGAGAAATAAATATAAGAAAACACTGTTCTGAAGTTTCACGTGACAGTGTTCAGTTAGCCTGTGTTCCCAGAAGCAATTTATATGTTATTTTATTCTATTTGTTCTGAAAGACCCAGAACAAAGTTCAGCAATACGTTAGATTAGCAAGTTTCTTACTTGACCTAAGTCAGCATATGCTCAACTCTAATTCAGTTCATTTTGAATGATTCCATTTGAAAAATCTGAAGGGCTGAAAAGAAAAACCTCAGACCAACTGTATCAATTAAAATTCTCTTTTGCTTGGAAACCAGGTGATAATGAATAGCACATGTCTCCAAGGGGCTGACAAAAGGAAGATGCATGTACAAAGAGTAGCAAATGGTTTATGACTAATATAAATTCACAAGAACTGTTCAATTAGGGCTTCTGAATGTTTAAGTCTACTTAATATTCAAAATCATTGAATACAGTATTGGTTTTTATATACTAATGCATGAATATTTGTTAGGAGACAAAAATCACTTCAACAGAGGTAGTTTAGTATAAAGAATTAAACTAGGTAAATGAATTTTTAACTAAAAAACTAAAAATTCAAAAAAATCAAAGAACAAAAAGGTGTCATGAAACTAACAACCATAGGAAGCAGCTACCACCTCTAACCTTAGGACTACCAAGAGAAGCAGCTGGAACTATTAAAATTAGAACTTTGAATAAGGAACTACATGGAACTGACACTCAGATCATTGAAAAAAAAAAAAAAAGTGGCTGTTCCCTAGCTGAAGCAGGTGTCTCTGAGTTTGGAGGAGAGATTCCCATGGGGCAGGGATTCAGACTTCTCAGAAAGAATGCTTAATGACAGCTGCTGGTGTCCCAGAGGGACACAATGAAACTTAATTCTGAAAAGGCTGGTAAATCTGCAAACTGAATTGAATTGCTTCTGTAAGAATGTAGTGCCACTGTCAGACTCAAGAAAGGAGACTGTTGTGATATTGACAAGCACCAAACTGACAAAAATTGAGAAGATTCTTTCTTCCTTCTCCTTCAGCTTTATAGTTTCAATGCCCCCTTCATCAGAGTCTAACAGAGTGCAAGCTGACAAAGAATTTGTTTTCAGAATCCAGCCCTAACATCACAAAGTAGCATATCAAGGGTGGATTTGGACCTGGGACACCACAGCCGTGTAACTAATGCAATCTAGCCCTTTGGCCACTCAGTATTCTTTCATCCCTTTTTTTCTACATATATTTGAACTTTCACACTGCAACAGAAGTAATTCCATGTTTGTGCCTAACATGATAAAACTACCCTTTAGACAAGTGAAGGCATTTTCATTCTCTCCCTAAAACATGGGGATGCAGTCATAGCCCCTTGTATATGTTCTGTTATCTAGACTCTGTTGTAAAGTTTATTCCAAAAAACTTGAAAAAGATTCTAAAGAAAAGGAAAATAAATGAAAATGTGTATGTACACACATACACCCACAAGAAAGAAGATATATAAATAGCTGCTGCAGACCTCACTTCAGCCTTGGTGATATGCATAACTGCTTTCTCCCATATCCCATTCATGTTTTCTTTGTTCTCAGTCAGAGCCTCAGCTGGTCATGATGCTCTGCCTTACACAGGGAACCAAAACTTCATTTCTGAAGGCTCAAAGTCTCTAGTGATCCTATCTTTTCTTAGTTTCTTATGAAGTTTTACTCTTGAACGAGAAGTACCAAGAAGACGCCAAAGAATTACCTGGGTTCCAAACACATTCCTCTGCTATAGTTTGAATGTTTGTGTCCCCCTAAAATTCATATACTGAAAACCTAATCACAAGGTAATGCTATTAGGAGATGGAGCATTTGGAATGTGACTAGGTCATCAGAGTGGAGTCCTCATAAAAGGATTAGTGTCTTTATAAAAGAGATCCCAGAGAGATCTTTTTGCCCTTCTGCCATGTGGGATGACACACAATGAGAAGTCTGCCATCCTAAAGAGGGCCCTCACCTCACCGTGTCTGAGACCATCCTGATCTCAGACTCTCAGCATCCAGAATGGTGAGAAATAAATTTCTGTTCTTTACAAACTACTCAAATATGGTACTTTGTTACAGCAGCCTAAACAAGCCAAGACATCCTCATTGCTATTACTGTATAGCTGGAAACCAATTTCTCATTAGCAATCAGGATCAATGTCTCCAAGCAATAGATTAATCTTCTTCTTGACGTATTACTTCAACATCATGAGGACCCAAGTGGCAATCTCAACACTTAGCTCAAAAGAACCAGTTGTGTCCCCCTTGGGAGCCATGACAACCAAACCATCTGTTCACCAGGTCCAAGGCTTCTTCTTTCTCACTCGTAAGTTCATAAGGAATTCTCCACGAAGCCATAGGTATGGGAGAAAGAAAAAGACAATACAGAAGCAGGTAGTGCTGAAGGAGCCTGAGGTCCCTGCTCATGAAACTCCCTTGTGCGTTTTGGCACAAGCTCAGCTCAGTTTCTTACTTACCATTTCCATTGGATAATTGGTTGCTATTGCTCACACCTAAATTTATGGCCCAGTGGCCCAGGAACACCTAGTTTATATGGGAATCTTCAGTCTCCTAGTCATTTGATGTCTAATCATTAGACATTTAGTCTCTACTGAGACCTAGTAGCAAACTAGAACTATTTCTCAAACACATAAGCATCTGTAAAGGAAAGCATGGGTTTGCTCAAAATCCCTAGATATCTGCCCTGTAATTCTCTTAGCAGTGCTTGCCAAAGCCTCCATAGTGCATCCTTATAATCCACAGGCTTTTAGAGTATCATCAGATCATGAAGCCTAAGTGGAAAAGAAGCTTTCATTGCAACTTGGAATTGCTGCAGATTCTTCTCTTGGCCTCATTCAAAACTGCAAGCCTCCAGGTTACTCAGTAGGAGGTGCTGTAAACACTGCTGTGACACATGTTGCCTCCAAAACCCAAAAGGGCCTCCCTGGCATTGTGCCTCTTTTTTCGCTACTTGGTGGCGTAACTTTCAGCAACTTGTCTTTCATCATTGAGATGGTATCTCAGATTTCACTGAGCTGGGGGATCTTTGAATTTTCATAGGTTTCTAACCCTTTTTTTGTTTCTCATCTCTTAACCAAAGCATTTAAAAAACCTGCTATTTTCTGCTTATCAAAGACAATGAGCATTATATCATCAATGTACCATCTCCATCGTCAATGGAGAAATGCGATATTGGTTAAAATGTCAAGATAGTGCTGTGGAAAATATTATGAAAGAAATCAAGAAAATTGATACAACCCTGATGTAGAACTGTAAAAGTATATGTCCTACTATGTAAAAGGAAACTACTTTTGTTGTTCTTTTAAAATAATATGGAGGGGCAATAGAAAATTTTCCAGATCAACAGCTATACACAAGACACCAGGGTCAATGTTGATTTATTTCAGTAAAGGCGCTACATCTTGAGAAGCAGCTGCAATTGAAGTCAACACCTAATTAAATATGATATTCCATCCTCATTCTCCAAGATCCATCCCACTCCCACAGAGTCCAAAAAGCAAACTATATAGAAGCATGACTCATATCATTATACCTGCATCTTCCAAGTCTTTGATCGTGGCCACAATCTCTGCAATTTCTCCAGAGATGTGGTATTACTTTTGTTTACCATCCTGGCAGGAAGAGGAAGTTCTAAGCCATCCACATGATCCTTCCACTGATGTCTTTACCCAACAAGTCAGAAAAGCTATGTGATCATTCTTCCAACTGGCAAGTATGTCAATTCAAATGAGATAGCAACTTAGGAAATATTGACAGGAGTCTGCAAATGTATTGAGCCCACAGTGATTCAAATTTAAGCCAAAATCCTATGTATCCCTTGGCCACCATACACTCTACTTTGACTAGTGTATCACAGTGACATTTTGGTCCCCCTGCGTTTAGCATCAGTTCACAGCCATTGCAGAGTAATCCTTCAAAAATCTCGGTATTTTCTTATCAGTGTCATTCACTCTAATGAAATACTACAGTTCCCCTTATAGAAAGCTTGGAGAATGATGTTAAGTACATTTCTGAAAATTTTTTGACATGATTTTATACCTCAAAAAAATGTGTTTTTTTGTAAAAGCATTTACGACAGAGCAAAAAGATGAAATATTTATTTCTTTTCATTCATTCAAAAATACCAACTGTACCTGAACTTGTTAAAGCTGACAGATATAAAGAAATATTTTTAAGGATCTTAACACTTTAATAAACAGATAAAGGAAATAACCAGATTTCAGATTGTGATAAATTCAACAAAAGGAATGAACAAGGTGATATTGTAAAGGTATCAGAAGATTTTTCCAGGTGGATTTCAGATAAAGTGGTTGACAGAGGCCCATTTAAAAAGGTGAAATGGGAAATAAACCTGAAGAAAGCAATGGAACCAGCTATGAGTAGAATTGGAAGGGTAAGGCAGAAAGAACAGATCTGGAGGCAAGCCTGAGGTGGGATGCGGCTGAAGCATCTTGAGCCAGTAGAAGAGCTGAATGAGAATGGAGACTCAAGCTGTTCTCATTCAGCTCTTCTACTGGCTCAGGTTGCTTCAGCCGCATCCCACCTCAGGCTCACCTCCAGATCTGTTCTTTCTGCCTTACCCTTTCAACGCATGTCTTTAAAAAAAAAAAAAAAGGTAAGGAGTTTGTATAGTAAGTTCTGCTGTACTATAACATAGGCATTTCTAAAAAACATGGTGCTGTGTAAAACCCTACATGAAACCACAGGGCTTATTGAAAACACAGAGCTAAAGGTTAAATACTCAAAACTTTTTTTAACACTTTAAACAAACGATAAGAACCTAATTTAAAACAGCATATCTCACGTAACTTAATAATTAAGTATATAAAAGCTACAAAAACTATGGCACTTTACCTTAAAAGATTCCTGAAGTTTTCTGGAGGAGGCTAGCTTCTGCAGGGCTGCAGCCGAGTGATCTGTAGGAGTGGCGGAAGTAGGCTTATATGAAACCCAGGGGGAGAGCTAACAGCTGGTGTGCACAGGTGTGGCTCATAACCCACAGTGAACCGAGGTAGCTGCTAGGTGTTTGAGGTGCGTGCAGGTGCACGCTATTCTCTGGGGGCGGGTCTTGTGTTCGCCTGGTGTTTTTCAGAAAACAAACAAACTCCCATTATTCTCAAAACTGTTCCTACACACAGCAGTCACTTTTTCAAAGCAAGCATTATAGCGGAACTGACTGCATTTTATTCTAATTGTAGAGGACGCCATTGGAAGATTTTTAAATAGGGAGGTGGTAAGATGTGATTGTGTTTTAAAATCTCACCCTTGCTGGACTTGGAGGAGTGATTACAGATGGGTAGGAATGCTATTTACTGGTTTAGGAAAGACAGAGAGAGGAAATAGTTTTGGAGGGAAGTGGTCTGGTAGGAATGACAAGTAGGCAGGTGGATCTAAGCTTTTAACCTCAGCCAAAAGATTAGAGCCAGAGATACAACCAGCATCTGTAGAATATTTGATGTAATTGGACTACATGCGATAAGCTAGGTGGGTGAAGGACTGGGGTCTTTCTCTTCATGGCAAGTATGAATTAGAGATCCTATGAATTCCCATTTTTCTTGTTGAGATTGTGTGCCTGAGGTTTGTACACGTGGAGTAGCACCACACAAAAAAAGAGAGAGAGAGAAATAGAGAAGGAAGGAAGGAAGGAAGGAAGGGGAGAGAGAAAGAAAGAGAGAGAGAGAGAAGGAAAGAAAGAAAGAAAGAGAGGGAGTTGCTGTCATGGCTCAGCAGAAACGAATCTGACTATAATACGGATGTTGGTGCGTTTAACAGTATCCCAGAGTTCTCTGAGACAGCTCATTTCCTTTCAATCTTTATCTCTTTTCTCTTCTGCATTAGTGATTTCCACTAATCTGTCCTCCACCTCGCTGATTCGTTCTTCTTCCTCCTGTATTCTACTGCTGGCTGCTTCTAAGGAATTTTTTATTTCAGTGATTGTATTTTGCATCTCTTCTTGTTTAATTTTTACAGCTTGTATTTCTCTGCTCAGTGTTTCCTGTAAATGATCAATCTTTGCCTCCAGTCTATTTCCAATGCCTTGCATCATCTTCAGCATCAACAGTCTAAAGTCTCTTGGAGGCTGATAATCTCCTCATCCCTGA
>PVHT020000256.1:6751254-6823134 GCA_004024745.2 Catagonus wagneri
ATGGGGTTTTGACATGGGGCTCAGAACTCTCAGTCCTGTAGCTGAGTCTCTGTGATGCAGTTACTTTCCAGTCTGTGGGGCTTACCACCCGGGAGGTAAGGGGTTGCTTCTATCTCGTAATCACCCCTCCTACCTCTTGATGTGGTCTCCTCTTTGTCTTCTGGAGTAGAATATCTTTTTGGAAGTTTCCCGTCCATTTGGTTGAAGGCTGCTCGGCATTTTGTTGTAGTTTTGCTGTTTTTTGGGAGAGAAGTTGAGCTCCAGTCCTTCTATTCTGCCATCTTAATCCAATCAGAAACGAATCTGACTAGCATCCATGAGGACGCAGGTTCAATCCCTGGCCTCGCTCAGTGGGCTAAGAATCCAGCTTTGCCATGAGCTCTGGTGTGGGTCGCAGATACAGCTTGATCTGGTGTTACTGCAAGTGTGGTGTAGTACAGCGGCTACAGCTCCAATTCAGCCCCTAGCCTGGGAATCTCCATATGTTGCAGGTGTAGCCCTAAAAAGACAGAAAAAAGAATGAGGTGAGGGAGGGAGAGAGGAGGGAAGCAAGGAAGGGAGGGAGGATGAAAGGAAGGAAGGAAATGGAGAAAGGGAAGGGGAGAGGAAAGATGATTGGAGAGATGATTAGAGGGAAGGGGAGGGCAGGGGAGAGAGAACACTTTAAAATGCAGGTCTCAGATCTACAATGCACTTATAAGCTGCAGCAAAGCTATAACTACATTACAGTTGGCCCTTGAACAGCACAGGTTTAAATTACACAGGTCCACTTATCGGCAGATTATTTTTCAATAATACTACAGTACTGCTTGGTCTAGTTGGTTGAATCTGCCAACAGTTCTCCTGAGGAACCAGCTATAAATTATCTGCAGACTTTGGACTACATGAAAGGCTGGCTCCACTACCCACTGCTGCTGTTTGAGGGTCAACTGCAATTGGTAGGAGTCAATGCATTTACTGTACCTTCCTTCTATACACAGTTCTTTTTTTTTTTTTTTCTTTTTGCCTTTTTATGTAGAGCCGCTCCCACGGCATATGGAGGTTCCCAGGCTAGGGGTCTAACAGGAGCTGTAGCTGCTGGCCTTCGCCACAGCCACAGCAACACGGGATCCAAGCCACGTCTGCAACCTACACCACAGCTCACAGCAACGCCGGATCCTTAACCCACTGAGCAAGGCCAGGGGTCGAACCCGCAACCTCATGGTTCCTAGTCGGATTCGTTAACCGCTGAGCCACGGAGGGAACTCCTAATACACAGTTCTTTAACCCACTTTTTCAATCTCAGGTATTTTGTGGGATTTTGGTAAGAGGAGAATTAAATACTGTTGTAGACTATATATATGTATATGTATATGTATATGTATATATATATATATATATATATATATATATATGAACACAGGTGAAGTTTTTTGTCTTGAAAATTTTCTCATACTACCCCTAAAGAAACAACGTTAAGATTAAAACTTTCTGAAAGAATGAAGAGCCTGTCCCCTCAAGAAGAAAGTTGGTAAAATGGACCACTGTCTTCCCAAGATAAGAGCTTAATAAAATATAAATATAGTAATTTCATAAATGGTTTCAGGAAGTCTGTTTTGTCACTGGTGCTGTTGCGTTCAAATGGCCTTGCTGCTGACAACCACTGCTACCGCCAGCCAGAGAGGCCTCCTAACCAGGCCATGTGCTTGTACAGCAACTGCCTTTTCTCCAGTCCTCACCCTATTACTGGTTTCATCTTATCCCAGCGTGCTCTTCATCTTCCATTCCTGCCTCTGGAACTTTAAAATTTTTTAGTCTATTTACTATTTTTAATAATTATTTATCTTAGAATAAAGAACTAAGATATCTTAATTATATTAGAACTATCTTAGAATAATTCCAGAGTCACAAAAAACCTTCACAGATATTACAGTGTTCTCCTATATTCTGCACCCAGTTTCCCCTTTAATTTACATCTTATTTTGGCATGGTACATAGGACACAATTCATGAACCAGTACTGATAAATTATTAACCAGTGTCAATTGTTTATTCAGATCTCCCAGTATTTACCCACTACCCTTTATCTGCTCCAGGATCCCACCAGGATCCCACAGGACATTTAGTTGCCCTGGCTCCCCAGGTTCCTCTTGACTGTGATAGTTTCTCAGACTTTCCTTACTTGAGAGACCTTGACAAATTTGAGGAGTGCTGATCAGGTATTTTACAGGATACCTGGCCACTGGAATCTACCTCTGTGGCTGAGTGAGTTAAGAATGTGGCATTGTCACTGCTGTGGCTAGGGTTGCTGCTGTAGTGTGGGTCTGATCCTTGACCTGGGAACTTCCACATGCCACAGGAGCAGCCGAAAAGAAAAAAAAAAAAAAAATGAGCAAGAAATTTTTTAAAAGAAATTCATAATTAGAAACAAACTTGTAATTTTTTTAAATTAAAACAATAAAGGAAAAAATCTTATAAACTTCCAGAGTAATGGAAGTGAAGGGAGTAGGAAAGTATCATAGATTGCTCTCATTTTTAAACATTTCTTCTGCAGTGCTAAATGAAAAAAAGAAACATCTACAGCTTCTGAACCAAAAAAAAAAATTTTTATAACCAACCAAGTTGTTTTTCATGGGGAAGACAATAAAATGACATTCACAGAGATCACACACTTGAAAAATATCTCACAAACATCCTTGCTCAAAAAAGTCATTATATATATTGGCCAAGAATAAAATAAATCAAAATAATAAGCATTGATATCAGGAAACCACATACAATAAGATGGATAAATCCTTGCTGGAATTCCATATTAGAGATTTAGTTAAATTATCTGCACTCAAGAGGATCCTGTCCTCTAGGGGTAAAGCTTGATGCTTCTCTGAGTTCCTCTTCATTCATTTATTAAATAAACTGTAAGCACCTCCTTTGTGCCAGGCACTGCAGTAGGCCCTAGGGATACAGCGGTAAATCAGTTAGTTGTAATCCCTTCCCGAAAACAACCTGCAGTCTAGTGTTTCACTTCTGTTCCTCTCTCAGTAGGAAAGATCATTCCAGGGTCACATTCTTTACCCGACATTGAGCAAGAATCTCTTATTAACATTATCCACTTAAAATACAAATAGGTATTATTACGTTCCAGCAATTTTAGGATAAATTATTTTATAGTTGGCTCACTGAGCCAGAAGAATTATTCTACAAAAGAGCTTTGTTTCCCCTCCACAAAAGCAGAATTGCACAGAGCAACATAATAGCCATTTTCATTGCTAAGAAACACAACCAGTGATTTTTCTTCCCCTTTAAAGATCATATTTAATGGACAGAGTCATTTGAACATTTTACTTGGAAAAAATGACAATGTTTTTTGTCACTAAGCACATTTTCATATTGTCTTACATCCAAGAGTTTGGGCTGTTTCTGTGTTGACTATACCTTAAAATTAACTCATTAAAGAAAATAAGCACATGATGACGTTCATGGAGTTTATAAATGGCCATAACTGAACTTGGCTTCATTGTCCCTTTCCTTTATGTCTTTTCTCGATCTAATAAGAACTTGGTCCCAATACTGGAATATTGTTACTCAGTTTTCTCTCTCTCCCCCAGTCTCGCACTGTAGGTAGTAAATACCTAAACAAATGAAATAGAAATACCAGAGTAGTACATAACAGTGTTTCAATACTTACACAAAATTAATAACACAGAATGACTAAGCTTATTTTCAAAATTTAATTCAATTTCACAAATCCCTTTTCTTTCTAGAATAAATACACTGACTGTTCAGATATTTTTGTGCCAAAAATTCAGATCTATAAATTATAAAATACTCAATGGGAAATGTCTGGCTGCCATTAAATGATTTTAATTAAATATTGATATTTGCATTAAATATTATTTTATACAGAACTTACAGCAATATGGAATTTCAGGAGACGGATTAACCTGGTTGTGAAGTGAACTATAATAATCAAAGTTTGAGCAGAGAAGTAGATCCACTAAGGAATATATGAAATAGGCATTTATTTAGAGGTGTTTATCCCTACCCAGTTATGAGACCTTATTAACCAATCTGTGTAAGTCTATGTTTCTGTGTCTGGTGCCTGACGTTTACAGAGCACACAGTTAGGAAGAAAAGATGGACACAGAGTGGGAGAAGTAAGGACAAGACACAACCTGCTGTCAGAGTCTAGGATCTTAACCTACTTATAAGATCCTAAGTTAGCTTTTTACTGCTCAAGGCTTCTGGCAGAAAACAAGGGAAAAAGAACTGTGTACTCACAGTACAACAAGCAGCATGAGCACGATGTTTGTCTTGGTTCCCCTCGTCCCCCAAGTCCCATGGGGGCAATGCCGAGGGTCCCACGCCAACGCTGCACAGACAGTGACTTCGACAGCAGCTGAGAAACACCGACGTAGGAAAATTCACCAAAGTAAGTATAGGAAGCAGTAAACAAACCTGTTCTTTGTCCCAAGTGGAGATATTCTCTCATCATCAAGGTGTCTTACTGTAAAGACAATCCTAATGTCCAGGTAAGAGGAAATTTGTATTCTTGGTACACCTAGCAAGAACATCAACATCACTCAGAGCCTGCAGTAGACCGCCTTTCCCAACACCTGGGAAGCTGAGCTTGAACCCATATGGATGAACTAGAACCTGCCTCGGTCTCTCGCCACCTCCAAGTCTCCAACTCTGATGATGGGTCTGTTCTGCAGAAGACATGGGTGCACTTCCTCATAAAGCTAACACAACGAGCACAGGAGCTGGGGAAACTGAAGGAGGATGAGGCAGGTGCCTCTTTCGTGCAAGCCCAGCTGCTGTGCCAGGCTAACCAGAGGAGCCAGGAGATAAACAACAGCACACGTGATCTACAACAGCACCTCACTAAGCTTTAGAGCATAAAAAACAAGATCACTTCTATTCCACTTCCAAGCCTTCTGAATCCTCTGCAAAATATTTCTTGTGACCCAGGCTAACCCAAACTATATAGGAAAGGGAACTCTGGAAAGCACAATTTCAGTTTAGCTAAATTAATCTAGCATAATCCACCAAAGGCCATGGACATATGGCCTTCATGTTACCTTCCTCCCAAAGCTGTTAAGCATCACTATCTTTGGGCAATAAGACTCCTATCACGCCCATTTCATGAAGGAAACAATGAGAATCCAAGGGACAACAGAAACCACTGAGAACCCAATGGACAAGAGAAACCACTAGTCATATTATTTCAGGGGTGCCCAAGACCACCCCCAGTTTCAAGCATTCTCTAGGAGCACTCACAGGTCTTAGCATATAGTCATACTCACAGCTAAGACCTATTACAATGAAAGAATACAAAGCAAAGCCAGCAAAGGGAAACTTGTATGTAGTGAAGTCTGGAAGAAATCAGACACAAGGTTCCAGGGGTCCTCTCCCAGTGGAGTTCCATCAGATGCACTTAATTATCCCAGCTGTGAGTTGTAACAACACATGTGAAAGTTGCATGCCAGGGATGCTCATTAGAAACTCACGGCCCAAAAGTTTTTATTGGGTGCTGGTCATGTAGGAACTCTCTGCCTAGCATATACCCAAATTCCAGACTCCCAGAAGGAAAGCAGAGTTTCAGCATAAACATCATTGTTTGTACAATGAGCTGCTTTTATCAGTTGTTGCCATGATGGGAACATTCACAAAACCCAAGTTCCCAGATGCCAGTCAAAGGCCAACATGCACGTAGGTGAGAACAAAGTAGGAGAGCTGAGGCTGGTATCTGAAGGCTATGGACAGAAATCTAATTGGACTGGATGATCCATGTTGGGAGATAGTGGGAGCCAGGTCAGGAAAGATGGTTGGGGGCAAAACAGGAGGAGCTTTAAATTATAGACTAAGATTTAGGCTTTTGTAGAGCTGGCCGTGGGAAGCTACTGAAGCCATAGGGCAAGGGGAGACACAATGAAAATGGAACCTGAAAGTAAACTGACCAGAGCAGTCTCTTAACTCATTTTCTCATTATTGCCCACCCCACCCCCACACACACATACAGGAGCTTTCATAGATTCTTTTTCCCTAATTGCCAACCCCCATGAATTTTCAATACCACAGATACACTGTTTATTTGTTTATATACTGTAGGTATCTATGCTTTACACACAAAAAGAGTAAATTCTTCTCAGCCCCCAAGAACCAACTTCCATGCTCATAGGGATAATATTGCCCCCACTGAGAATATAAAGATTATAGTATGTGTAGAATTGGAGGTGATGTATCAACAGATGGGAGTATTTTTGAGGCACTTTATATTCCTTGCAGCCACCCAAGCAAGCAAGGAGGGGGAGAAGCAGGGCCCTGATGAAAGGAAGCATGTTAGGTCTGAGCACAGTTTGGAGACCCCTGAGCTACAGCAAGGAACAGGAAAACAAGGAAGTGTTTGAAGGGGTGGCCCCTTCAGGGGAGAAGCAGCAGCAACTTGCAGCTGGATTTCTACCCAGTGAGGCATAAGGCACAACAGGGCATCTGAGATGATCACCCTGGAAATGGGCTACCCTGTGGCCGACTCACACGACTGCCAACAGGCAAGAGAACAGGCTGACACAAGACAAGCTTGCTAGGAGGGAATAAGAAGTGAGGTCCTGAGAATCTGGGCAGGAAAAGTGTCTTCAGGACAAATCTGGGACCCAGAAATCAGCAAGTAAGATGCCTGCCCAGCAGGGTAACTGGTGACCGTAAGGGATGTATGGAGGTGGTTTAGATATCGTCTTCTTCATGTCAACCTGATTGGCCTGGGAATGGGAACAGGGTCAAGGCTTCTGGAAAGAAGACAAACCGGTGGTGCAAAGGGGAGCAGGGAGAGGAAGGGGACGGGAAACTGACAGGACTGGCAGAAGAGGCTCTATACAGCACCGGCACTTACAAAGTCACTTCAGGACATGAGGCACAAGACATATCCTGAGGGAGTTCCCGTTGTGGCTCAGTAGTTAACAGATCTGATTAGGATTCATGGGGATGCAGGTTCGATCCCTGACCTCGCTCAGTGGGTTAAGGATCCAGCATTGCCATGAGCTGTGGTGTAGGCTGCAGACTCAGCTCGGATCTGGCATTGCTGTGGCTGTGACATAGGCTGGCAGCTGTAGCTCTGATTCCAAACCCTAGCCTGGGAACCTCCCATGCTGCGGGTGTAGCCCTTAAAAAAAAAAAAAAAAAAGATGTAGCCTGAGCAGTTATGAACCTCAGACTCTGAAAATGAGAATTGAGGTGTTAAAAATCTCACAATAAAGAGAACGGGAGGAAGGCCATCAGCACAAGAGAAATGCCATCACATTTCCGGGAAATGGAAATAGGGAAGGACAAGTGGTATCTGATGAAGCGCTAACCAAAAACACACAGGAAAAAAAGGCTGCAGACCGAGAGACAGTCTAACCCATGGCACCCCAGATGAGCATGTGTCTCACAGACATCAACTAGCATGGAGGAGAGAATGGCATGCAGGACCTAAAAGAGAAGAAGTAATTGAAAATCTGTATATAAAACAAGGAGCATGCATTCACAATACTCTGGAGCTCAGAACTCCTCTTACCAACTTCCTTCCCCTATCCCCAGCCACAAAAAAAAAGAAAGAACAAAGGAAGGGAAGGAGGAAAGAAGGAAGGAAAGAGAAGTGGGGGGAGGATGGGATAGGGAGGGGAGAATGGGGGAGAGGAGGGCAGGAGAGAGAAAAGTCCTCCTTTAAAAAAACTGAGGGGCATGTCTAAAGGGAACCAGATCAGTTAGTGAGGTCGGTCACCCTCAGAGCTAAGCCACCCACATGCTGGTGTTCAGAGGTGCCCAGCATGCAGCAGGCCTAAAGAGAAATCAGTCCAATCAATGATGGAAGCTCCAGATAGCAAAGTCCAGGAGGAAAAATGTGGGGAAGTTACCACAGACTTTGCACAATGCTTGGATATTACAGACACTTAAGAAAAAATAAAGGCAGATATCATGAAGCTGGGAGAAAAAAAAGTATACCAGGAGGGAAATAAAGTCGTAGAACACAGCTAGGTGAGAGGTGAGTCAATAATCTTAAACTTGTATATATCAAAGTGTAGAATCAATACAGAGATCAAACTTAATTGGGGTCACAGACAGCGTGTACGTAAGATTAACCCCAACCATTTAATAAGCAAAATTGCAGCTGACAAGAGTTGGACAATGAAAAGGAGAGGAGAGATGAAGAGTAGTCTCTAGTACTGTAAACTTTCAGAGGAGAAGTGCAGAAATTCTTTCCATTAGTTGTGGGAACAAGAAATGAAAATGTAAATATATGGTTTAAAGGCACATGGTAACCACGGAGGAAACTGAGAACAGCAATATAAGACTCTGAGAGGAGACAGAGGGAAGATGAAAGGAAAGTGGGTAGATGAGCTTAACCACCATCTACTGTAGCACAGAACTAATAGAAAACCCTGAAATGAATAAATGACGAAAGAGTAAATATATATATATATATATATATATATATATATATATACACACACACATATATATAGTAGCATTGCTAGAATTACACACACGCGCACGCACACACACACACACACATAAACATATATCTCAGAAATATGAATGAAGTATTCCAGGATGAAATATCCTGGAATAAATTTAAATGTTGAATGATGAAAATGCTTAAGGCTTTTGACATCCATGCCAGCAGGGAAGGGAATGAGTGGGAAAAAGAGAGGACAAGGACTGCTTTTCTTTATATTTCCATGCTCTTTGAATTTTTAAACTGGTGCATTTATAACTTGGATGAAAATTAATTTTTCTTTAGTAATAAGCCATTTATGTAGTCTGAATTAGTTCCAGAAATAGGGGAGCAGCATGAACAGAAAGGAGGGGGCAGATGTCATAGACAATGAAGGAAGAATTGTTTGGATTTGATAATTGGTTTAACATGAAGAACAAAGATATAAAAATATTCCCAAAGTTTCGAGATGGAATAATTAGAAGAATTTTAGAGCCACTACCAAAAGTAGGAACCTAGAAGGGCAAACTTGTCTGTGGAATAGGTTGATGAGTGTACTTTTAGACAGCTATATAAAAGGAGACAACAGTTTTTAAAAGTGCACTTAAATCTTTTTAATTTATTTCAAAATTAAAACCCAGAAGGCAAATTCATTCTGCAGAGGGGGAATTTTTTTCTCTATGTGCTCCTCTGGCTATTCTTTCAATTGTTGTCAGGGTGAAAAAAAATGGAGAGAAATACACATCATCCAGAGAAAGTATCTAAAGATTTTAGGGGGAAGGAGTTGTGATCCATGCTCCACTGAAGGACTGGGAGCAGGAGAAAAGGTGGGAATTAACCACCAGACATTATAAGGAAAGGACAACAGGTGCTTCAGGAAACAACACTGAGCATCCTAAACCAGGGAAAACAAAATGTTCTAAGCCACCAAATGACTGCTGATAACAAAGCAGGGGATTAAATGTTATATTCACCTTTTGTTAGAGTGTGGGGAAGACTGTGACACTGAGAAATCAAAAAGTTCGGTGTAAACAGAAGTGCAGACTGAATGTGATGAAGGTAAGTTTATGCCAATAGCACCACCCACTGGGCACAGGATAGACTGCCACAGACTTGCTGAGAGATGCTTACACACGCACGCACGCACGCTCGCAGTGTTCAAAGGAGGAAAAACATCCCCCGAGTTTCCTGATCATTAAAATTAGTTATAAGTAGGGAGTACCTGTTGCGGCACAACAGAAACAAATCCAAGTAACCATGAGGATGCAGGTTCAATCCCTGGCCTCGCTCACCGGGTCGGGGATCCGGCATTGCCGTGAGCTGTGGTGTAGGTTGCAGACGTAGCTCAGATCCTGTGCCTCTGTGGCTGTGAAGTAGGCCAGCAGCTGGAGCTCTGATTCCACCCCCAGCCCAGGAACTTCTTTATGCCACAAATGCGGCCCTAAAAAGAAAAGAAAAAAAAATAGGTATAAGTACAAAATGAAGTAATATTTTTCTCCATTTATGTCAGCTAAACTAAGGTATATTATATGGTAGTTTCATGTATACCTAGGACGTAGCGCATCATTCCTATCCTAACAAAGAGAAAATACTGTGTGTACCACAAAAGCATTTTTCAGAAACCGTAAGTGGTTGGCAGAAAAATGCCCCCACTCCCACCCACCCGCCCAAAATGCCTATGTCTTAAACCCTTAGAATGTGTGACTATGTGACTTCATATGGCAAAATGGTATTTGCAGGTGTGATTTTGAGATGAGGCAGGTACTCAGATTACCCAGGCCGGCCCAATGTAATCAAAAAAGGTCAGGGACAGAGAAGGAGATGTGAGGTCAGAAAGCACAAACAAGGGTGAATTAATTGCTGGCTCTGAAGATGGAGGAAGGGCCCAAGAGCGAAGGACTCCAGGTGTCCTCCAGAAGCTGGAACAGGCAAGGAGATGGATTCCCACAATGGAACATGGTCCTACCAACACCTTTATTTTAGTCAAGTGAGGATGATTTTGGACTTTCAACCTCCAGAACTGTAAGATAATAATTTGTGTTATTTTAAGCCACTAAGTTTGTAATAAATACATATTTGATGACTATATAGTTAAAAATCAGAAAGACAGAAATCTGAATTTGGAGTTAAAAACTTTTTTTTTTTTTGCCTTTTTTGTCATTTTATGGCCGCACCCGCGGCATGTGGAGGTTCCCAGGCTAGGGGTCTAATCGGAGCTGTAGCCACTGGCCTGCGCCGCAGCCACAGCAACGCAGGATCCGAGCCGTGTCTGCAACCTACACCACAGCTCACGGCAACGCCGGATCGTTAACCCACTGAGCAAGGCCAGGGATCGAACCCGCAACCTTATGGTTCCTAGTCGGATTCGTTAACCACTGCGCCACAACGGGAACTCCTAAAAACCTTTTTTAAAAGAAAGCTCATGACAGGCTCAAGAAATTTTTCACACCAATTCTACACAAACTTACAGAAGATAGACTAGAAATACTTTCCAAATCATTTTCTAAGGGCAGCATTTCTCTGATAACAACACTAGACCAAAAAAAAAAAGGTGTTTTAAGAAAACCACAGCATCGATATCCCTCATGAACACAGAAACAAAATTTTTCAATTTTTTTTTTTTTAAGAGCTACATCTGCAGCATATGGAAGTTCCCAAGCTAGGGGTCAAGCTTCAGGTGCCAGCCTATGCCACAGCCACAGCAACGCCAGGTCCGAGCTGCATCTGCAACCTACACCACAGCTTGTGGCAATGCCAGATCCTTAAGCTGCTGAGCGAGACCAGGAATGGAACCCACAGCCTCACAAAGACAAGGTCAGGGCCTTAACCCACTGAGCCACAGCCGCAACAAAAGAACTCCAAAAACATATTAGCAAAACAAATCCAGCAACATGTAAAAATGACAAAGCATTATGGTAAAGTGTACTTCATCCTGGAAATGCAAGATTGTTCAATGTCTGAATATTAATTGATGTGTAATTCACCTCATCAATTGAAAAAGAAGAAAAACCAAGAGTCTGATTCAAGATGATTCAAGACATAGGAAAATCAAGACACACCAAATCTACAGCTATGAGGGAACATTTTCATCTGAGGTGGGGAAAACACCTAGCTGAGTGAACCTCTACACATCAGACAAAGGAGAAAACACCCACCTGAAGCAGGTAGGAGAGGCTGAGACACAGTCTCATCATGAACTCTACCCCTGACACAGCAACCCACAATGAGGAGGGAACTCAAAACCCTGAGCTTCTCCCCGAGGACCTAAGTGTTTGAACCCCATAGCAGGCACTCCAATTTTTAAGACCTACACCTGATAAAGCCCCCAAACACCTGGCTTTGAAAACCAACAGAGCTTTAGCAACAGAGCATGAGACCCACAAGCCTATAGCAACAGAAAAACAGTTCTTAATAGGCTGGCAGCCCCAGCACGGAGGCAGTCAACTGAAAAATGGCCAGACTTTCTGTGAAAGAAGCTTATATGAGTATCTTCAAGTATCAGCCTGTGGGGCAAGCATCTGATTTAACACACCTCCAAAGGCCTCCTGAAATATTCTCCAAAGATGGAGGCTGCAGGCACTGCATCCCATTCTCCCTCTGCCTTGCTCCAAGGCATCTCAGTAAAAGAGCTTGAACACTCATCTGCTGCCCAGGAGACGCACCTAAATTGCCTGGCTCTGGTGGCCAGCATGACTTACACTCACTGGTCCCTATGGAACTGTAACAAATGGAGAAAGGGTTCTTATCTGGCTACCCTCAGGGCACAGCAGAGCTGCAAAAGACTGAGGTGCCCAGTCTCTTGTTAAAGAGGCCTGTTACTTTATCTTCAAAGCTGCATCCTGAGGCTTCTGATTAAACACACATCTAAGGCCAATGGTAACCCTCTCCAGAGGTCCTGAGGGCAGGCGCTATCTTAGAGCTCTCCCTCTGCCTTGTTCCACATTGCCAGCAGGGAGCTTGTGCACGTACCTGGTGCCCTGGTTTTGAGTCTGGTGCCCTGGCTCGGGGACTGCCACCCAAAGGACACCCCCTGACCACCTGGCTCTGGTAGGCAGTAGGGCTCACATCCCACAGGATTGTTTCAAAGAAACAGCCCTTAACCAACTAACCCTACTCAGGGCACAGCACAGAGGCAGCACACCAAAGTAAAACTGTCATTGTTTGCAGATGATGATACTAAAAAGAAAATTCTAGGTACACCACCAAAAACTGCCAGAACTAATGCATGAATTCAGTAAAGTTGGAGGATAAAAAAAAAATACACAAAAATCTGCTCCATTTCTATAACAAACTATCAGAAAGAGAAATTAACAATCCCATTTACCATGGCATCAAAAGAATAAAATACTTAGGAATAAATTTAACCAAGGAGGTGAGAAGTTTATACACTGAAAACTACAAGATACTGACAAAAGAAATTCAAGGAGACATAAATAAATGGAAAGATACTCTATGTTCTCAGATCGGAATAATTAAATTGAATAATTAATACTGTTTAAATGTCCATATTACTCAAAGCCATCTACAGATTCAATGCAATCCCTATCAAAATTTCAATGCCATTTTTCACAGAAGCAGAACAATCCTAAAATTTGTATGTAACCACAAAAGACCCTGAATGGCCAAAGTAATCTTGAGGGGAAAAAAAAAAAAAACTTGGAGGCAACTTGCTTCCTGATTTCAAACTATATTATAAGCTATAGTAACGAAAAGAGTATAGTATTGGCATAAAAACAGACACACAGATCAACACAACAGAATAGAGAGCTCAGAAATAGGCCCATGGATACACAGTCAATTAATGTTCAACAAAGAAGCCAACGCTATACAACGGGGAAATAAAAATCTCTCCAATAAATAGTGCTGGGAAAACTGGACAGCCAAATGTAAAAGAATGAAACTGGAACACTAACCTACATCATACACAAAAATTAACTCTGAACAGATGAAAGATTTGAACAGAAGATCTGAAACCACAAAACTAAAAGAAAACATAGGTAGTAAGCTCCTTGACATAAATCTTGGAGATGATATTCTGGACACCAAAAGCAAAGGCAACAAAAGCAAATACAAACAAGTGGGACTACATTAACCTAAAAAGTTTCTGCACAGCAAAGGAAACCATCAACAAAATTAAAAGGCAACCTACAGAAAGGGAGAAAACATTTGCAAACCATACGTCTGATAAAGAGCTAATATCTAAAATATATAAAGAACTCAAATAAAAATAAAAAATAATCCTATTGAAAAACAGGAACTGAATAGACATGTTTCTATAGAAGACATACAGATGGCCAACAGGTATGTGAAAAGATGCTCATCACTAATCAGGGTAATGCAATCAAAACCACAATGAGATATCATCTCACACCCGCTAGAATGCCTTTTATGAAACAGACAAGAAATAACAAGTAGTGATGAGAATGTAAAGAAAAGAGAACTCTTGTGCACTGCTGGTGGGCATGTAAATTGGTATACCCTCCATGGAAAACATCATGGAAGTTCCTCAAAAAATTAAAAATAGAACTACCATAGATGCAGCAATTCCACCTCTGGGTATTTATCCAAAGAAAATGAAAACAGTAACTCAAAAAGTTATATGCACTGCCATGTTCATTATTTATAGTGGTCAAGACATGGAGGCAGCCTAAGTGTCCATCAATCAATGAAGATTGAATGGATAAAGAAAACGCTGATAGATATACACACACATACATATGCACATAGAGGAATATTATTCAGCCATAAAAAAGACCTCTTGCCATTTGGGACAATATGGATGGAACTTGAGGCCATTATGCTCACTGAAATAAGTCAGAGAAAAATAAATGCCAAATGATCTCATTTACATGCACAATCTAAAAAGCAATCAAACAAAAACTTACAGAAAAAGAGATCAGATCTGTGGTTCTCAGAGGCAGGGGGTGGGGTGTGGGAAAGTTAAAGAAGGTGGTCAAAAAGCACAAACTTACAGTTATAAGACAAATAAGTCCTGCGGATATAACATTCAACATGATGACTATGGTTAATACTTCTGTCTGATATATTTGAAAGTTGTCAAGAAAGTAAATCCTAATAATTCTGAGCACCAGGAGAAACATTTTTTCTTTCTTTTTTTAAAATCTACATGAGGTGATAGGTGGTAACTAAACATATTGTGGTCATTTTTCAATATATGTAACTCAAGTCATTATGCTATATACCTCAAATGTAAACAGTGTTGTATGTCAATTATATCTCAGTGGGGGAAAAGTACAGGCAGCTGATTCGCAACTTAGCTCTGCATTAGAATCGCCTATGGAGCTTTCAAAAAAAAAAAAAATATCAAATGTCATAAATTTTAAGGCTCTCATGATTATTCTGATGACCAGCCAAGCTTAAGAACAATATTACTATTTTACAGTTTTCAACAGGAGTGTAGTCCATTTACAAAAATGTCTTAATAGTAATCACTTGTTTTAGAAAAAAAAACACACATCTAAAAGGCAGAAAGTGAAAAAAGGAAATTAACACCAACTAAAGAAGTAGTTAGAAAGCAGACAACTGAAGGGTAACTATTAGAAGAGAGAAAGAAACTGCCTTCTCTCTTTTTGCTTCTCTACTGCCTGCTTTTTGATCTCAAAGAAGGAAGTAGATGAAAATAGGAGAAACAAGTTAATAATAGGAAAGTGAAATGTAGCACTCTGAATTTTTAGGTTAAGTTTCCAAATCAGCTTTTCTACTAAGCAATGAGCATAAGCATTGTTTTAATTGATGCCCATACAAACATGCTACCAGTAAATCAGAGACCCGCTTCAACCTTTCGCTCAGTCCACACTGCCCAGGGAATTCATTTTGCAGTGTTGTATTTCACCTAAAAGCCAACTACAAATCCAACTGTCAACTGACAACACGGTCGATTAACTAGCTTGAAAAAGGGTATCATTGTTTGGAGTTCCCATCATGGCTCATTATCCATGAGGACGCAGGTTTGATCCCTGGCCTCGTGTTGCCGTGAGCTGTGGTGTAGGTCACAGATGCAGCTGTTGTACCCTTAGCCTGGGAACCTCTATATGCTGCAGGTACAGTCCTAAAAAGACCAAAAAAAAAAGATATCATTGTTAAATAGGTAAATACGTTTTCCAGACATACACACACACATAATTTAGGAGGAAGGAAATGTTTATTACTCATTAATCTTTCGAATGCAACCACCATAATTTTCCAGGTTTAATTTGGTAGCAAACTTGATCAATAACACTTCCAGGAGTTCACAATTCTGGGGCTAAGGTTCCAATTAAGGTAATATGGTTATCAATTTAATATAAATGAAGTTTTTAAAATAGGCTAAAAGCAGTCTGACCTCTTAAAGGAAAACACAAATGATCCAGACTTTAGTCTTAGTAACATAAGTACACTTCGATACTACAACAAGGAGAAAGATCTTAATGGAGGTCAGAGAGGAGCACCACTATTTTCTTCTACAACATACATGTTTAGGTCATAGCATGCTAGTGTGAATAAGGCCATGTGCCAAGCCCTGGCTCCAAGCAGTGCAGTGAGATGTGCTGAAGGAAGGCAGTGGCGGCAGTGGGCACAGCGCGGGGTCTCTTCCCGGGAGCACATCAGTCATCTTCGCCTCCACAGAGCAGCAGGAGGGCCTTCTTATAGTCCCCGGATGTGTCACCCTGAAACCCAAATGGACTCCATTAACCTCCATGGTTCACAGAGGTCACAGAAAATAAAAAACTAAAACATATCTGGCAACACATTTCATTCACATGACTTTTCTCCCAAGCGGGTCTCTCTCTCAGCATGACTTCCATATCAGGGATGTTATACAGGCGGTTTCCTGTTGAGGCAACTTTTGGTTAACTTTCTAATCAAACGCCTTGAAAGCACAGTTCTGTCTAAAGCAGTGAAATATGTTCTTCCCTCTAGTAACACAGAGAACAGAGAAGCGTTTACAACCATATTCAAGTTAAGCTTTCTAAACAAACTCTAAGTTTCTCTCATCTAGTATTTGTCTGGCTACTGGGGCAGCCAATGCTGAGACTGCCTGGCTGTTAGAGCTTTGCCTCAAAGACAAAGGGAAGGATACGATTTGCTTCTGCTTGTCTCACACACAGATGTGTGTGACAAATTAATACATTTCAAGCTACATGTGCAGGGGAGAACTCTCTAGCACCCTTCAGTCCAGACACACACACTAATACTAAACAAAACCTTGCTCAATTGAGATGCTTCTTTGTACATGGCCCACATTTCCCTTTATGAGGAAGAAAGAGAGGGAGGGAGGGAGGAAGGAAGGAAGGAAGGAAGGGAGGGAGGCAGGGTCCATTGGTCAAAGGCCTTAAGCCAAATTTAATTACAGACCTCAGTGTTCCTTGCTTTTAAAGGGGCAAAAGTGACAGTAATGCTTAAGCTCTTTACTTACTACTTGATATGACCTGGCTGGTTCTTTCCTGAACCCTGAACCAATACCAGAGACAGGTGATAGCAGATAAAAAAGAAAGAAAAGACTGATATGAAAGAAAGGAGGAACTAATCATAAAGACGGCTGGAACTGATAAAAGAGCAAAAGAACAAATACATCATTATCCTGGACTAGGTGGGTTTAGTGAGTCATCTGTCATCACTGCTAAATAATGCTTCTAAGCTCACCAGGAAGCTCAGCCTCGCCAAGAGCCAATCTTCCACTGGGGAGCCACCACCCTTCTTCAGGAAACACCATGCCAAGCTCTGTAATCATATCTTAATCATACCACAATTTTAAACTTAACGCTAGAATTGAGTTCTCCCATTCATGTCTTGCATGCTATATTTTGGCCTGCTGTGGATTTCTAAACATAATTTAAAGAAAGGTTCTACTACCTTAATCATGGAATAAAGAGAAGTGGCAAAATTCTTCCTAAACTCCTTCCTAATGTTAAACAGATCAATCTCACTCCTGGAAACCATGACTCTGATGAGGGTATGATCATCTGTCCCAGCTCCCTTTAAAAAAGAAAAAGAGAGAGGCACATTGTTTAAAAATGTCAATTGCAGCATCAAACTCCCCTGAGTTAGGTGAATCAATAAAGTAAAACAATGCAGTAGACTTGAACTATATGTTTTAAGGAGGAAAAATGATCTCAAAGTCTATCATCTAAAACATACTGGAGAAAAAAAAAAACATACTGGAGAGATTAATTAGAAGATTCCAGGTATGCACTTACCTTCATTGCATAGTAGAGGGTCTCTGCAAGGTAGGCAGGGATACTCCGAATAGATTTCACTAAGAAAATAAGTAATATTACAGTCACATGCTTTTCTGATGTGAAAAGGATTAAGTAAACAAAAATCAAAAGCAGCCTCATGCTTATAGCTCTTTTTATATCCAAGGATGAAAATAACACAAGCTCCTTTGCAAGCTGCTCTGAGCTCCTAACTACCAAGTAGCTCCACAGATACTGGCTTGAGTTTTCCTTGGGATCCCGAGTTCTACACAGAAGGGCACCTAGGATAGGGGCTGCACATTTTTCAATGCCCCTTTGTCCCATGAGCACCTTTTTGCCATAGCAGCTTTAGCAGCATGGGCTATTAAGCCACAACCTTTTCATCCCCTACAAATTATACAAACATCCCAGAGGTTTCCATTCCAATAGATCCAAGCCAATAATACAAGATACTACTCTATCTAATCTTTGACAAACCTTAGACTATCTGCCTCTCATCAGCGTCTAGGTATTCTCTCTGTATTCTTTAATATCCATGATTCACACACAGCCACACAGGACTTACTGCTTTGCTAGAAATACCCAGATAAATGGGTAACAGAAAAGAGTATCTTCCCTGAACATGTACAAATCTACTGTATGTTACGGCTACTCAGACCTCAGTCTACTTAGCTTCAGAAAGTGTCATATGAAAATTCCTTAATATCAAATCCTTGAATGGCGGTTGTATTTTTCTTTCCCAGAGCTTAAGAAAAACAGCCATCGGTAACTAAAACTGTCTTAACTTTTATGGGTTTTCTAATTATGAAGGGGCCATCTAAAAGTTTTCTATTAAGGAGCTCCTGCATGGTGCAATGGGACGGGCGGTGTCTTGAGAGTAGGGGGACACAGGTTCAATACCCCTCCCGGCACAATGGGTTAAGGATCTGGCATTGCTGCAGCTGCGGCTTAGTTCAAAACTGTGGTTCAGATCTGATCCCTGGCCCAGGAACTCCATATGCCATGAGAGAACCAAAAAATAAATAAAATAAAAGTTTTCTATTAAAATTCAATAACTGCACTCAAATGAAAGGCTACCGTTAGCACTCGTTTATGCACATATTCAGCTTATTCTCCAGAAGACAGTACAAAAACTTCAGCACAATGCAACATCCTCTGAACAAACAGCAGACAGAGGTTCCTCTCAAAGCTGGATGAAAACTAGGAACTCATGAACTCCATTCTCCCTGGCTTTGAAGAGTATAATAAACTGCACTAATTCAGTTTTCCAATTTTTCCAGGTTATTCTGAATATTTAGCTAGAATAAAATTTCAAACAATTTAACCAGAAAAAATAACCATCATCACATTTTCCACTATTACAAAGATATTTTTCCAAATCGGACTCTTATTTTCTCAGTCTGCCTCAGAGCTGTCAGGCTGCTATTCGAAAGAAAAACAAAATTGCACAAGTATCAAAAATAATATTTACAAGTCTTTGAGATAATAATTTCAGGTTCACAAGGAAATAATTTTTTTTTTCTTCTCTGGTCGTACTTGTGGCATTTGGAAGTTCTCAGGCCAGGGACAGAATCCAAGCCACAGCTGCAATGTACATCACAGCTATGGCAACACGAGATCCTTAACTCACAGCACAGACCAGGGATGGAATTCGCACTGCCACAGAGACGCCGCCGAATCCTTAACCCACCAAGCCATTGTGGGAACTCCAAAATGGTATTATTTCTGATGTAGCTTCAAAATGATTTTTAAACAAGTCTCTTAATATTTCCATAGGACTAGATGAACTACAAGATAATCATGTATTTCCAACATCAAAACAGACTCTGAACTGGAAATTCAGGAGTTTGCTTCACTCAAAAATCATGATAAGCTCTTCTTTTTACGAAAATAGATAGTTATCTTCAGACAGCTTCAACTGAATAAACTACATTAGCTCTTAACACATAAATATTATATACATTATAAAATTACCTACCAACAGCGAGGAGCAGTTGCTCCAAATTACCAGAAGTCTCTCGGTCAATGGTTTCTTCAATTTGAAATCCTGATATAGTCATATATTTGTCAAACACTAGGAAAACGGAAAAACAATTTCTTAATCACATAAGAATCATTCTTTACAGAAAGATATTTGCACTAACAGAGTAGGCAAATTTCTCCCTTCTTCTTTGCTGACAGACCTTAATTTTGTTCAGAGCCTCAACGTGCCAAGCCCTAAACAATGGATTAGAAATGTTCTTTGTCCACCCTTTTTCCAGCCCCTCCTTACCAATGAGACCTGAAGGTAAATCTGATGTAAAAACCATTCTCTTTCCTTATTAAAAGTAACAGACAGACATGATTAGTTTACCCCTTCCTTCTTGTTATGAAATGGTTGATGTGCTTGGAGCAATAGCAGCCATATTGTGACAATGAAGTAGCGAGCATGAGAAAGAAAACAAAACCACTAAAAACAGCAAAACAGAAATGTAGAAAGAGCCTAGTTCTGCCAAATCAGCCAAGGAATCCTACCTACCAAAAGCCCAATTTGTAAAGCCACTATTAGTAGTAGGGTTTCCTGTCACTTGCCACTGAACATATTCCCACCCGATCTCACAAGTACTTATGAGTATCCAGAAGTGAGCTCCTAGGTACCACTATCTAGGAGGAGATACTTGTAGTGAGCAACAGCCCAGTGATTTGTGACTATGAGTAACAACCTGAAGGTCTACCTCCCTCATCACCCTGACAGCATATAGTGCTCATGGATTTCAGTTTTGTAAAAGCTACAATAGAAGCAAAGAGAACTATGAGATTTCTCAAGTCACTGAAAGGAAGAAACTTAAAAAAACTGATTTACTCAGTAAGAGCCTGTTATGCAACAGGTATTTTGGCACACTGACTCTTGTACTTCCAAAATTAACCAAACTACCTATATCGTACACATTTTTATCACTCACCCCTTCTCAAATGTGACACACTTCGTGTTCCAAAGATGGTAATAAACTTTTCTTCATCTGTTCCCCATTTAAGTTCTCCAGCCTGAAACAATGCCTGTGAAAATTTCAACCTCGATTAATAAATTGCATTCCATGTTATTTCCCAGTTCTTTTTTTTTTTTCCTTTCTTTCTTTTTAGGGCTGCACATGTGGCATATGGAAGTTCCCAGGCCAGGCATCAAATCGGAGTTACAGTTGCCAGCCTACACCAGAGCTCACAGCAACACCAGATCCTTAACCCACTGAGTGAAGCCGGGAATGGAACCCACATCCTCATAGACACCAGTGAGATTCATTTCCACCTTGCCACAACAGGAACTCCCTCATTTCCAGGTTCTTAATCACACTTGCATGTTATTCCTCAATAACTGTTTTGCCTGATTCATCATCTTATATTTTTCCATTCTAAATTTTCCTACTTTGAAACTCAGCTGAGTTTGGAGCTACTTTGGAGCTTGTCACTGGACTGTGCCACAGAAGATTAATGCGTCAAAGCAATAAAAACAGCCATGGTGCCAGGTTAAACATTCCCAAAATGTCTACCATAACTTCCAATCATTCAGGAGCAATGGTGCGGTTACTGGAAAGTTCTGACTACCTCACTGTTGATGTTCCATTTCACAGACTGGGAAAAAAATTTAATGAGGAGCTATGGTATCTGCGTTTTCCATTTTGCTCGCTCCGTAGCTGCTCAATTACACATGATTAACAAGTAAACTCCATATTTTCTCTTTACAACTGAAACAACCAATGCTAACTACGACAAGTTTGCCCATTTCTAAAACATCACAAAATTTTAAAAGGTTGTGGGTATAAACACAGTTCCTAGCAAACAACCAGCACTTAACATTTACTTGCTGAATAGTTTTGAGTGTCATGTTTACTTTTTTTACATGGAAAAGATATGCTTTCCAGTGTTCATTTAATTGCTGAAAGAAATTACATACAAATATCATCATTAAATCCGAAACTACTTATTGAGATACAGATAATTTATTAAAACTCAAAGAATCAATCTTTAAAATGCCCATACTACCCTTTTAGTTATTCACCAGGTAAGTATACCAATTAAAACAAGATGAGTGCAAATTGCTGAGACCGCTACTTGGAGCAGCCCTTATGCCCACAAGTGGCAAAACAAATGAAGGACAGGAGGTGGTCATAGCATGTTTGGATGTAGAAATGCTGGTCATGTTATGATTAATAATATATAGCAGTGTAGATTTACTTTTTTTATATATTTCCAGAGAATGACCTTTACAGTCAAGTTTGAAATTATTTTAATGAGAAAAATAACACCAATCCTGGTCATGTAAACACGTGATTCAAAACTGAAAAGAGAGTTGCTATGAAAATCATGCAAGGATCTCAACCTTGGAACTGTATCACAGTATTCTAGATGTCTTAACTTTTTAAATCTAATTACAAAAACAATACATGTTCATTGAGAAATTGTGCAAAACAGAGAAAAAAGCATAAGAAAATTGAAGTTACCACAAATACCAACATTCTGAAAATCACTTACCTCTGGCATATTCTCTGCATACAGGCAAGAGTTACATATACATTAACCCCAAAAGGGGGTGAGGGCTCATCCTATACAACACTGCAAGCATTGCTAAAGCCCCCCTTTCTTCAACTGTTCAACATTTCTAGGAATTTCCTCTAGTAGGTACAATAGTTAAGCCTGTTACTTTCATAATGACTATTTTTAACTATAATCTCAGTCTTCCTGGAAGAATTATGTTTGAGATCAATACCTGTTCTTAAACTTAATTATTAAGTAAATCACATGCAATAATAATGATGGCATCTTCATACAGAGCAATATTTAAAAGTTTTACTCTGTCTTATTTTAACATAAGGGTCCTTTATTCTAAATGAGGATGCCCAATATGCATGGAGCTGTTCTGCATGAGGGAACCTCCCACCTCCCCACCCTCCCCCTTCCCCTCAGGGGGTGCTATGCAGATTAGTCCAGCACCGCTGGGTTGTCTTCACCTACAGAACAGGAATAATACTGCTACAGAGTTATCAATATAATTTACGTAATGAATGCATGGAACAGTATCAGGGAACCAACAGCAGATGCTCAGTAAACACTGATTCCCTTCTCCCTCTTTCTCTTAAGAGTTCAACCTTCTCTCCAGAGAAAGCATACAACAAGGGCTGGGAGGGTAAGAAGTCAAATAAGCTTAAGACATTAAACATGTTAAAAAGTAAAGCGGCTTATCTACCAAATGTAAATTCCCAAGCTGAAAGACTCATTGAGGCTTATCGAATCCCTGAAATAATAGGAATCCTCTTGGTGCCAGGTATCAGTAGAGAAAATAATTTAAAAGTTTGTGAATAGGCCCTTTAGTTGTCTCAGATTACTCTCAATTAAGAAATCCTAAATTCCCATTAGTGATAACAGTCCAGGCGTCCTTGCTCCATACCATATAAATGAGTGTGGTCCTTTTTGTAATGCTGAAAGGATCATTGTTTTAAACAGGCTGAATTAATTAATAACACATTTTTACAAGTCAAAGACTAACAGCCAGTCTGTCCTCTGCATTGTTCCTGGTCACTGAAAAGATAAGGACAGCCCAGATACTGTTTCAGGGATACTGTATCAGTGCTCACGGTGTGGTCCCAGGACCAGCCTGGCATCACCTGAGGCCTTGTTAGAAACGCAGATGCCAGGCCCCACCCAGATTCCCTGTCAGAACCTACAGCTGAAATAGAACCCCCGAGGAATTTATCAGCACAGAAAACCTGAGAGGCACTGCTCTGTGGTGAATGCTCCGAGCAGGGAAATGAATGAAAACGAAGTAAAAACGTACTTTCCCACTCAGTAGCCTCACACCGCAGCTGTGCTCTCATCTCACCGCTGTGTGACGGGAAAATGCAGGCCTCGTCGGCCACCTGAGACTAAGGCTGCTCCTTCTACCATGACCACGACCCCTGAAAAGCATCCAGCAGTCCAACTTCTGAGAGTGAGAGTATGAAACCAGCACATCTCCTACAGACCCACAGACAGTGCAAGTCTGTAAAGCAACAAGGGGGCCTAAGCCATGAGCAAGGCCGGGACACCTGGGAGTATGCGTTTCTAGGCTGCTCTAGCCCTGGCCCCTCAGGAAGGCGGGGTTAAGCTAGGGCTTTCCTTCCAATGTATACTTAATAAGCACCTTTTACCGTAGCAGAAATGACAAGGAGGAGAAAACAGGAACACTGGGACTGCTATCTAGTTAAAGAAGAAGGGCTTGGGGTTACGATAGGCGGGAATCTCAGCCCTACTACCACTCAGAGAGGTCCATGGGCTTGTCTCCTGAACCCATGAGCCTCAGTTTCCTCATCTACAAAAGGGAAATGAGAGAGTTCCTGCTGTGGACAGTGGGTTAAGGATCCCATGTTGCCAAGGCTGCAGCATACGTCACAACTACGGCTCTAATTCAATCCCTGGCCTGGGAACTTCTGTATGCTGTGGATGTAGTCAAAAAAATAAATAAAATGGGAAAAGATCCCCTCTGTTTTTGAGGGGGTTATGCACTGGTTCACTCATCAGCTACTTACTGAGTGCTGACTATGTGCTAGGAGCTAAGGGTACAAACGAACTGATGGCTCTGAGTGGCCTGTGTGGGCATTCAATAGGCAGCTTCAGTATGAGGTGGCAAGGACTATGACAGGAAGCTTGAGAAGCTACAGTCTTCCCTATAAGGACCACCTGATACACACCTGTGGGGGTCAGCCAGGGTGACCTGAAAAGAAGCTTATCTGAAGACTGACCCTTGAAGATGATCTAGGTGAATGGGTGGAGAAGGGGAGGGAGGAGAAAGAAAGAGCAAGTGAGAGTGAGCTGGAGGCATAAGAAAGGCACAGATAATGAAGAGGTTTATAAATCATTTAGGGACTGGAACTTTATCCTGGGGACAGTCAGATTCACTGAAGAGTTTCAAGGTTTTTAACAGAGATGGGACAGAATCAGTTTGCATTTTATAAAGGATAGTGAAGGAAGCGTCAAATACTGTATGGAGAGCCCTCAGCAAACATCTGTTTCCTTTCCTTTTCTCTCTCCGGCTACAGGAAGAGATGATGCTGTCCCGAAGCCATTACAAAATCAACCCACCCGAAAGAAGAAGAATGTTCTCCTCTTTCCTATTAGCAAAGTCAGATCACACACCCAGTTGTTGCTTCATAGGAAACAACTGGAGGAGTGAATACAGCTTTTCTCTTTCAATGGTGCATGACTAGCAATCAAAATTGTGTATTACAGGCATACCTCTTTTTATGTGTTTTGCATGTATTTCATTTTTCACAAATTGAAGGTTTGTAAACCCTATGTGGAGCAAGTCTATTAATGCCATTTTTCCAACAGTATTTGCTCACTTCCTGTCTCTGTGTCACATTTTAGTAATTCTCACAATATTTCAAAGTATTTCAATATCATTATATTTGTTAAGGTGATCAGTGATTTGTGATGTCACCACTATAACTGGGCAATTTTTAGCAATTAGGTACTGTTTTATTTAAAGTAGGTACGATGTTTTTTAGATATAATGCTATTGCACACTTACTGAAGTACAGCATAAACATAGCTTTTATATGCACTGAGAAACCAAAATAATTCGTGTGACTTGCTTTAAAGTGACTTGTTCTAGTTTAGTGTGGCGGTCTAGAACCAAACCCACAATATCCCCGAGGTATGTAACGCATGGAACCAGAGAGACAGGACTATAATAGGTGATTTTAGGAATCCAAATAATTCCTTTAGTACCAATTTCCAGTTTTCAAGCCTCATGTTTCAAATTTCCTAACACTTATTTCCTACATTCGATACTTTATAAACCATACTGAGACTATAATGGGATTTAAAAGCCACTTAAGAACAAATTTCATTTAGGAGTCACTAAAAAGCAGCTGAGAAAAGAAAAATCCTATTACACTTCTATCAAAGAAAAAGTGGAGGATTTTTCAAACACTACAATAACTTGTCATCTGTTACTTAATAAAACACCATTCATCACTAAAATAGTTTTATTTTTTTCTTCTTTATCCCTTCCTACCAAGGGACTGATTGCTTCAGCGGCAGTAGAAGCAACAACACCTGGGTTTCTTTGTAAAATTCTTTATTTTTTGAATGATTCATAATCTCAGAAAAAGTAACTTATTTAGGTGGAACACACCATTTATACATAATTTACTTTATTTCATTTTATCTTTGGGATAAAATATTTTGCTAGCCAGATTAAAATGAAAGACATCTACTTACATGGGTCTTATGGTTTATAAAGGACCTGATTATTTTTAGATGTGATTATAAGATATTACGATTTTTAATTAGCATAGATTCTTTTCTCATTTGTCATAATCAGGTCATCACATATTAAGTCTCACTCACCTGGGCATCTTGTTCAACCTGTGCTTCATCAATTCCAGCATCAGGGTCTCTATTCGCCTATAAGAGATAATATGTCACATTCCTGGATTATATTTCTTTCGTTCAAAAGAAAAAATGGTTCCATCTTATGGTAACGCACATAGAGCTTTTTCTCTTAGGAATAATACGCTTCTATTAAGATCTTATCAATCCCATAATATTTTACATTATCACACAAGCACTGTCCAAAACAAACCTGACCCTCCTGAAATTTTAAGTTCTATGAATAAAACAGGATAGTGAGATCAAAAAGAAAAAAAAAGGGAAAAACTATGAGTTAGCTCTTAAAAGTTCAGGTCAGATATTGTGAAATACAAACACCAGTAACACATAGCCAAAATCAAGTAAGTACAGAAACAATTACAAGAATTTTAAGTGACCTTACTTTTAACTAGATTCAGACCAGTTCAGCTTCAGATTTTTTTAGTCAAACCACAAATAGTCTCGACCCAATACCTGAAGGAGGACCACCAGCATCCTCTGGTAGTACCCTGACGTATCTCCCACCACATCATCTTCCAGGCTTGAGCCATATTCTGCAACGGAATAATTTCACATTAATTTATAGCTTCTTTCAACTAGAAAAAGATGCCTTGCCCTATTAATTAAATGGAAGAGACATAAAGGAAGAAATATTTGATTAGCATAATTGTTTATCCTTCACTGAGTGCTTTGAAGACTGAAGGTAGATGCTTTAATTAAGTGGATGGATGAAAAAAAATCTCCCAAAAGCACTGATTTCAAACATAAATCATGACACCATTTAGAAATTATCTCAACCAACACAGTCATTAATCTGTAGACACATGATGGTAATGGATAGCCTCTAAAATGCAATCGTAACTTTAAGTTTTATTTTGTTTTCTTTCAAATGTTTTACATGATTCATCTCCAAACACCTTCTATGCTCTAATATTTTTCTTTCTTTAGAAGAAGTGGTTTTCTTTCTTTGGGGCCTGGCCATTCCTCCCCCTAATAAGATTTTTCCTTCTGCAACAAATAAAGTTAACTCTGAGAGACAGCAGTGATATTTTAAATTAGGCCCTTCTGCCCTCTATTTCCAGCTATTCAACACAGAGCCACAGCAAAGGAGAGAACCAGGATGTACAAGAGTCTACAAGCACTTTTCACTGGCTCTCAAACAGCTGCTGTTGATGGAAAGGAAGTGTTACTTTAAGGCATTTAAATATTTCATCATTATTTGAAAGGAGGCAAACTTTAAAAATTTGAAACTTCTATTTTTAAAAGTACAAAAGAGAAACATTTATTTCAATCAGTTACTCAAATACAAAACCTTGAAGGAAATTTTTATTCCTTCCTCTACTCCAATGCCTATATATAATCAACCATTAAATCTTTTTAAATATTTATCCTCTCTCTGATTTATTCACCGCATACCTCCCATCAGCCTAAGCTGAGCCCTAACTGTCTAGCTTACCTCCCCCAACACAGCTACCTAATCAGCCTCTTAATTCAAATCTTCCTCCCTCTATTGTTCCTTCAGTATTCCCCACCACCACCCATTCAGGAGCTTACAATGCCTCTGAATCAAATCCAAACTTCTAATCCAGTCAAACAAAACCCACAGTAACAGAGCCTAATTGTGTCTATTCAGATTATCTCCACAGTGGACATGCACAGACCCTGCACAAGATCTGGGTCTCTCCATTCCCTTTACGTACTTTTCTCAGACTGGTCCTCACGCCATGGCAGACAGCAAGTGCACCTTGACCGAAAATGCCTTCCTCAGTCACCTAAAACCCATCATGTCCTAAAACCCTTGCTCAGAGTCTGACTGTACTGTGAAGCCTCTGCTAACATCCAGACCATAATGACCTCTTTTCTCTCAATGGAGTTTTCCATTCAACATGTTTGATGTTTGAATTTTACTATCCTTTAACTACCGCAGTTTTTCTAAGTCATGTCACGCCTAAAGAGACTGCACACTCCCTGAGGACAGAAGCTATGTTATGTACATCTTAGGCATCATTCGTGACAGCCAGCGCACTGCTGGACACACAGCTAGTGCACAACAGCACGGCTGACTGGATGGACCACACACAGTTATTATACCTTGGGTACCCCATTTGCATTTCAGCAGCACGAAGGCTCACTCAGCAATGTCAACACCCCCAGAAAGACCTATCTGAATATTATTCAGGGGTGATCAGCTACAACTGACATACATGTATCCCCTCTGTCTGGACACACCCAACTATAACAAGAGGAACAGGAAAGAAAGATCCAGCACTTCAAAAAGGTAATCGCTGTAAATTCTATACTGTTCTGACTTGCTGAGCTACATTTCTAAGATTAGCAAACTAATGCCAAAATAAGCACCCATTTTCCTAGCTGCAGGCACTAGGCTTGGGACCTGTAGACTGAGCAGTCTGATCCCCATTAGTCAAGTAGGGGAAGAGTCTTTTACAGGAAATCTGGAGAGAAAAGAACTCTCTGCCTTTACTTTTTATTTCATTTTCTTGGTTCCATTCACAGGGTAGGCTTCAGATTGAAATGCAGATTTTTTTCCCCCACAAAAAATTAAAAATCAAAAAGAAAAGACACAAATAAAAATGCAGAATATTCAAGCACTGCCATTAGCTAAAACGACATGTATTTACTCAAACATTATCGACTCTGATTTGGACAAGTTTTCTTTTTTTGTTTAGATAACCAATTTCTAACATAAAACTGAATTTTTTAAGGAAGAAAAACCACTTAAATCTTAAATTTACTGTAAAAGAATAGCAACCTGTATATCCCTATACTAGCTGCAAATATTATATAAAAATAAATTCCATCCTCATCAGAAGCTTCTTATAAATACAAAAATAGTTATAGGTATAGTAAAAGGCAGTCTTTTCCCTAATGAAGGAGAAAAGTAGCTTGAATTGTTGCTCTATTACGCATTCGTTCTTTCAGTCATCCAGAAATCATGCATGGCCTGCCTCCTCTAAATACAAGGAACTACACTCACTTCAGAGAAATGAAATAAACAGTGGCAATTAAGGGGAAATAAAGTCAAAACACTTACCTTCTTCATAAACTTGTTTTATGGCTCTTAATTCTTCAGGTGTCCTTGAAGCAATAATTTCTGTCAGGACTTTTTCATCTGTCCCAGCTCCCTGTTTGGAGATTTATTTTTAGTAGGAAAAAACAGGTCAATAAGTTAAAAGGAAAGTAATTTTCCTAGGATAGATATTACCAAAATTGCATAAATATATAAATATTATCCAACATAACATTCACTTCTTCTGAGTTATAAAAATAAGAAATTTCAAATTAATTTTCTCTCCAAGACAATTATATCCCTTTTTATCTAATGAAAAAAAATGTTTATTGTATGTATATATGTATGTACATATAATGTAACATATAAGCTCTAAAGTAAAACATTCTGGAGTTCCCACTGTGCTCCAGTGAGTTAAGACTCTAACTGCAGTGGCTCAGGTCACTACAGAGGTGCCAGTTTGATTCCCAGCCCAGCACAGTGGGTTTAAGGATCTGGCATTGCCACAGCTGCATGTAGCATAGTTCCCATGTGCAGCCTGGATTCACTCCCTGGCCCAGGAACTTCCATATGCCATGTGGGTGTGGCCATAAAAAAAAAGTAAAACATTTTAATGAAACAGGAAATAACTGAAAATGCTGAAATATTAAAAATGAAAACTGCAGGGAGTTCCCTTCATGGCTCAGTGGTTAACAAATCCGACTAAGAACCATGAGGTTGTGGGTTTGATCCCTGGCCTTGCTCAGTGGGTTAAGGATCCGGCGTTGCCGTGAGCTCTGGTGTAGGTTGCAGACACGGCTTGGATCCCACGTTGCTGTGGCGTAGGCCGGCAGCTACAGCTCCTGTTAGACCCCTAGCCTGGGAACCACCACATGCCGCAGGTGCGGCTCTACATAAAGGGAAAAAGACAAAAAAAAAAAAGAAAAGAAAATTACATAAATTTACATGGAGTGTTGATACTTAGTCAATATGTACCTCAAGATATAAAAACCCCTTCCCCAAATTAAGTTCTCTATGGATCCACAGGGAAATTCTGCAGCAAAAGTATAATAAAGGTAACAATGAATATAGCATCGCCCAGTTACTAGGAATCACTTATTGGATGAGTAAAAAGGAATTGGGACTAGCTTTCTGGACTTTTGAAAAATAATTTTAGTTGATTTTCCTTTTTCTGATTATAAAGTCATATCTACACTGCTAAATTCAAAGATACAAGCAATGATACAGCTGAATTGAACTTTAAAAGATAGCATATTTAAGCCTTATTCTATTTATCTTTGTTCCTTAAAAAAATCAAGTGCTGAAAAAACTAGGTTTATGCTCTGGCAGAATTTTACCTACTGCTAACATTTCAGAGGGTTGGGAAAACACCCTTTTCCATAACCTAAGGTGTTGTTTATTCCAGAGAATCATTGAAGGAAAATGAAAAGAAGCAGCATAGAAAGGCTCCTAACTTGATAAACCCTCTCCTCCACAACCAGAGCTACACTGTCTCCTTGTTGCCCATTCAAAGCCTAAATGACTAATGATTGGACTATTTCCTATCCCATTAGTCTAAACAAATGATTCAGTGTAGTCATACTTATACAATAATATTCCAAACACCAGGCAAGGGAATATATATTTAGCTAATTTGCTATCATGAAATTATATCAAATTTACCAAGTTACTTCATTTTAGCGTTTAGAAGTACAGGGAAGAAGGGAATTAGAAAAATCTTATTTGAAAGTTCTCTCTGAAGCTTTATTTTTTAATCTAAAAAACAGTATTACCAATCCCTAATCAGGCAGCTTTCTATATTGAAAAATACCTAATGTGTAACATTTTAAAAAGACATCTCAAAATTAAAAAACAAGCATGAAAATAAAATGTAAAAGGCTACAAAATGTGTTAAAACTTTTAGTAGCCACAATTACTGAGTCAACTAAATAAAAAAATTAAAGGACACACTTGTCATTTTCTCCCTCCTTTTCTTCTTCCTGCCTTCTACACGGTTTTGTCTTCAAGAAACCAACCCTGAAAAATTCAATTTTTTTAATATAAAAAATATGGTGAAGTAATTACCAACACAAAATATTACACATGACAGGAATGTTCTTCACAATCATCCTTTTACCTTAAGAGCATGCTTCAGTTCATAGGCATCATACAGCCGAGCAGGTTTCATCAAAGCCACGATTAATTTTTCAAATTTTCCAGTCAGCTCTGATTTCAGGTCATCCAGAAGGTCCTAATGCACAGAAAGCAAAAATGTGTTAACCAGGCAGAAATTTAAAGGAGATTCTTCTTAAATATGAACAATAGCTCTTTGCTCTAAAGATTTATGTTGCTCTCTCCAAGTAAAAGACACATACGCAAAACAACCCTCCACAACTTTAAATAATGTACTTTTAATATCTGACCTAAAGTTTAAGCTAAAGCAAAGCCACTCATGTGTCAAGGTACTTGTTTTTAAGAGATGTGTTTCTTAGCCTCAAGAGTTTTTAAAAAATGAATACTTTAAAAGTAGGCTAAAAATATTTCCTTTTAAAAATACTGGTTCTAAGAAACATGTCAATCCTTAAGAAAAGTTTCCCTCTGAATAAATAAATAACACCATAAATGCAATTTTGCAAGAGACAAAATCTGGACTATCATACCTGAACAAAACAATGTTTTCTTTTCTCTCAATATTCAATAATATCCTAATCACATATAAAAGATTTTATTCATTACTATGCCCCTGACCACTGCAGGACAGCTGCAACTATAGGGATCTTGAGTGTGTAATTACAAAGAGAAAAGCAATACTTCTTATCCATTTCAGTTTCAACACACGGGCAACTAAAAATTGCATTTAAATACTTTTTTTAACCCCTTTGCATTTGTATCTTGAAATAATGAACACAAATGTTCTTAATAACAAAACTACATTTAAGTTTTTCATGTTTATACTAAGTCATTTAGTAACAAATTTAATTTTTATTTTGAACTGTTAATCAAATAAGAGTATTTAAGTCAATGAATGAAAAACTCATTTGTTAAACTACCTCTCCAGGGAGTTCCTGTTGTGGTTCAGCAGTAATGAACTGACTAGTATTTATGAGGACTCGGGTTCAATCCTTGGCCCTGCTCACTGGGTTAAGGATCTGGTGTTGCCATGAGCAACAGTGTAGGTTACAGACACAGCTCAGATCCCCGTGTTGCTACATCTGTGGCGTAAGCCAGCAGTTATAACTCTGATTCGACCCCTAGCCTGGGAACTTCCATATGCCACAGGTGTAGCTCTAAAAAGACAAAAAAGAAATAAAAAATAAAAAATAAATTAAATACCACTCCAAAAGGAACCAAGACTGTGACTGTGTCCTAACAAAACATACTGCAATAAAGAAAGGTTTACACCTGAAAAATAGATAATACAACAATCCTGAGTGGGAAGCATAGAAGAAAGGAAAAATGGTTATCACCATAGGACTTTTCAGTACCTTCATAGTGTCAAGGAAGAAAAAGTAATTATGTGAGGATAAGTGGGGTGAGCCTTGTAAACCAGAAGCTGATAACTAAAGACCAGAAAAGAAAAAAGTAGGAATAGGAAAGTCAAAATCATAAAATAAATATTTACAAAAGAATATTAATAGATCTCAAACTAGTCTTAAAAGATAGAGCTGCTCTCACATTCTACCTTGGGATGAAGTGCAGTCTTACCCTGCCAAAGAGAGTTTTAAAAGCCACAGCGATCTCCTGGCGCTGAGCATTACTGCGGGAGGTCAGTAGAGTCAGGATGCTCTCCTCGTCAGTGCCTGCAAGTTATGTTCGAACCATTACATCTTGGCTCCTATATGCCCACTCTCTCAATAACCGTTTTAATCAGCTCCCCAATCACTATAAATCCTTAGCTCATAAAACATTAAATAATTCATTAAACTACAAAATTTACCATATCAAAACGTTATCATTTCCAACAATACATACTACCCCTACACATTGTGAAGTAGATGCAAAAATCCTCCTGACTTTTTAAAAACTGAATGCACCTAGCTTTGCTTGCAACAAATAGATATTCAAATAATAGCTATTCACAAGGCACAACGTGTTGGGTGTTGCAGGGGATTGAGAGAGGAGAATGATAGAGAGCCTGGTTACAGACAACTTAGGGTGAAAAATACAAAAACACAAATAACCGTGAGCTAAGGCAGGATGTGACAGAATGTGATAGGAGAGGTCCTGGTGTTAAATGGGCTTCAGAGGAGGTTCTCTTAGCTGATAGGAATTGGAAAAGTATTTTGGGAAAAGCTTCTTGGAGGGAGTTCCTGCTGTGGTGCAATGGATCAGCAGCCTCTCTGCAGCACCAGGACACAGGTTCAATCCCCAGCCCAGCACAGTGGGTTAAAGGATCAAGTGTGGTAGCAACTGCAGCTTGGATCTGATCCCTGGCCCAGGAACTCCATATGCCATGGGACGGCCAGAAAAGAAAGAAAAAATAATAATAACCTTCATAGAAAAGGTGACACCCAAAACAGTCTTGAAAGATGAAAAGATTTTGACAGGCAGGGTTGTAAGGAGGGAAGACAGGCTTTTCATAATTCGGGAAAAGCTCTGCAATAGGAAAATACAGGGCTTTCCTGAATAACACATCACTAGGCATGGTTGGATCACAGGACACATCAGGCAGTAATGTGAGCTGAGTGGGATGAGGTGGGCTGGGATACCACAGAAGGCCTTGTAAGGCCAGAAGGTCTGTACCTGATCCTGCTCCAAGAGGAAATACTACAAGATATTCAGAACAGAGAGTGATGGGGTTGGAGCCAGGTTGGAGGAATCTGGATGCTTTCACCTGGACACTCGTACAGGAGCCTCAGGACAGAGGGGTCAGTTTTACCTGGAAATCCTCACGAGGAGGGATTTTTTTTTAATGGCTAGAAAGGAGAATGGGGCAAGAGAAGAGAGTGGGATGTAAGAGACTTACAGAACTGGGTTTCTGACTGGGCACTGAAAGTAAAAGGCTGCACAGCTGGTCACCCTCAGGAACCTCAGTTTATCTACTCAGTCAGCTACCAAACAAGTAAAGCCGAAACGCTAAAATACAAAAAGGCTGAACTTAACTTCCGTTCAGTTCTAAAGACTGAATACTAGGGATGGTCAGTCATTGTTTTGTTATCTTAATGCACCTTTTTTCTCTGTATATATTCCAGCTCAAAATACTCTAAAGTTAATCCCTCTGTAAAACAATGACTTTCTGTTCAGAAAAACAAATGTCACATTTTTTAGAACAAAAAAAGAAGGCTGAATTTACCCAGGCCTTTCATGGCCTTCCGAAGAGTTTCTGCATCAGCGCGCTCATCAAATCCAGGGAAGTCAGTCACAGTGCCTCTAAGAACCTGGCACAGGAAAAACAGGGACGTTATTCATAGCACGACTAATACGACAAACAACATAAGCAGTCAGCCTCTTGCTCTGTATCATGTCTAGTATTTACATAAATTTATAATTTCATAAGCTATATAACCCCATTTGAAAGGGGAAGTGGACCATTACAACATGGAAATCCAGTGCACGAGCTCTCCACCTGCAATACCATTAGCAGGAAGGCTGGCTCCCAGGTCCTCTTCCCTCGGGCATCGCCCCAGTGACCAAGCCCCAGCAGCCCCTCCTGGTTCACAAAGGGTACCTCCTGGCAGGCTTTCTTCCCATTAAGTCTCATTCCACTTTGTTATGGGAGCATGCTGAGCCTGCATTAAAGCTTGATGCCTCACCCTAGGCACTCAACTCTAAGCAACGCTCTTAATACATCTAGTCCTATTTCCTCAAACCTAGGGATTTTTTTTTTTTTAATTTTTTTTTGCCTTTTGTCATTTTATGGCCGCACCCGCGGCATGTGGACGCTCCCAGGCTAGGGGTCTAATCGGAGCTGTGGCCACTGGCCTACACCGCAGCCACAGCAACGCAGGATCCGAGCCGCGTCTGCAACCTACACCACAGCTCACGGCAACGCCGGATCATTAACCCACTGAGCAAGGGCAGGGATTGAACCCGCAACCTCATGGTTCCTAGTCGGATTCTTTAACCACTGCGCCACGACGGGAACTCCAAACCTAGGGATTTTAAGATAACCTGGGAAAGCCTGAAAAGATATTCAGTAACTCATGTGCCAGAAGAATACAATTTTTTTAATTTAGAACCTTACAAAGATATATTAGAAGATACTGTTTATAAGATTTTCTGCTACATTATTTTATCCTATATAGAGTGCTTTTAATCAAAATATTTCAATATTTCCAAAAATGATTGTAATATCATTAGATCTTTAGAGTCAAAGGGTTTTACCAATACCGAATCATATATTGTTATCTTACAATGAAGGGAGGCTGCCAGGATTTATTTTTACCAATGAATGTTTTTGAAGTCCCTCAGAACTCCTGTCACGGTTACATCTAAAACTGAGAAACAAACGGCTATAAGGGTGAAAGTCAAGAATACCTGCCTGGTTTACAATCATGTGTTTTATTACGAATGCATAAAAGCACAATGACCTACAAGAAAAAAAAATCTTCTTCCATCTTAACATCCAATTGCTGAATTAAAAAATGCCAACAAAAAAACTTCCACAAGACAAAGCATCAAAGGTCAGATCAGTGACCTTCTTTTTCAGTAGCACTGAATTATGTCTCCTAAAAAAGTAGCACTTGTGGATCCAGGGGACAAACACTCGCTCCTTAACCAAACTCCAGACAGGCTCCTCAGAACCCTCTTTTCAACTAGGGCTGGTCCTCAGTCTGCCTAGGACAGTTGTAGCATGAGTCTTGCCAAGTCAGCTTACAAGGAATCCCCCAACCCTTAATATGTGTTCAAGTTCTTCATCCTCCATCTTTGATGTATAAATCCATGGGTTGCCTTTAGCAAGAATACTATTAGGCTGCAGTTCAGCAAGAATCTTTCCATCCACTGACCCCACTCATCCTGCTTGTTGGCTACAAATCCCCAGCTTCCTTTGCTATATAGGGACTTGAACCCAATCTCTCTTCCACTGCAATAGTCATGAACCCTATTGCAAAATGGTCTTGAATAAAGTCTTCTTTACCATTTTAGAATATTATGTCAGAAAATTTTTTTCTCGTTCAAGGAAAGAAGAAAGATTCTTCTTTCCTCTGAACAGTCAGCCTTGAGGGAACCTACAGGAAGGCCTTAGAGTTGTAATTATGTGGCCAAAACAAGAGGGGTTTTCCAGTTTGACCTCCCAGCCCCAGAGTGTTGACTGGTAGCAGCTTTTATTCACCCATCCCTCAGCCAAACAAAAGACTGTGGTCAACTTGGAAAGCAGGGGCAAGGATGTCTAGCTCCCACTTACGAGGAGGTCATCAAACTAAACCAGAACTCTTCACTCTACAAGTGGGAAAACATGATACTGTGATTTATAAGAAGAAATACTGTCTTCATCCCCATTTCCAGTGCAGGGCTCCTAAAAACCCCTGGAATTCTCGAATGATAAATATGATAAATTTCATAACAATAAGAGCTTGATATTCATAGTAAATCCTTTGCAATCACACCTGCGTTTGTGTTAATGAAGTGACTTTTGGAAAGCATCTAAGGATGGGGCTGGTTGCAAGGGGAACCAACCATGTGACTGGGGGTTGGAACTTTCCGTCCCACACCCTCACCCCATCTCATGGAAGACAGAGGGGCTGGAGACTGATTCAATAACCAATGGCCAGTGATTTAGTCAGCCATGCCTATGTAATGAAGTCTCCATAAAAACCCGAAAGAACGAGGTTTGGAGAGCTTCCACACTAGTGAATGCATGGAGATGTGGGAACAGTGGCTCACTCACAGAGGGCACTGAAGCTCAATGCCCTTCCCATATACCCTGCTCTCTGCATTTCTTCCATCTAGCTGTTCCTGAGTTATATCCTTTTATAATAAACCTATAATCTAGTAAGTAAAATGTTTCTTAGGTCTGTGAGCCAATGATGGGGTCGTTGGAAACTCCAACCTACAGTCACAAGCACAGGTGACAATCTGGACTTGCAACTGGCATATGAACGAAACGGGAGGGGGGATGAAAGGGGGCGGTCTTGGCAGACTGAACCCTTCACCTGTGGGATCTGATGCTATCTCCAGGGAGACAATGCCAGAATTGAGCTGAATTGCAGGACACTCAGCTGGTGCAGAAGAACCGCTTACTGGAGTGGGGCCACCCCCCACACACACTGGAACTGGCTTCAGAACCCTTTTAGAAATCCCACCCATAGCCAGACTAATCTCTATTTCCACCCTATCTAAAAAGCACAGATGCATAAAGGCCAATAAACTCTCTGCCATTTGTTCTTTAGGTTGAGCCATAAGAAAGTGAATGGCTGAACACTGGCAGCTTTAAATGGTTCAACATAATTAAAAGGAGCAATAGTTTGAGAGATAAATGATAAGATTTGAGAAGATGGCCCTTCAAAATTGGTGTGAGTTAAAAAAGTTATTTCTCTCAAGTCAAACTGCAGTTTCTCTCCATTTAGTAAGACCACCTTAAGTCAATGATGAAGACACCATGATATCATAAAAAATGAGAACTAAGATGACTTAGTTCACCTATTTATTCACTCAACAACCATTTTATGAGTGCCAACCATGTGCCACGTACTGTACCAATCACTAGGAAAAAGTCATGACCTCCTAAGAGAAAACGACAGGCATGTAAATAATCAAATGCGGGAGAGTATATTCACACGGAGGTTTCATCAGAGTAATATAAATAAGCACATAAAGGAGGCACTGAGACAGGAAGAGGAGAAAAAAAAGAAAAGAAAGGAGGAAAACTTCCCCAACATGTCTTTAAGTTGCCTGTGATTTTGCCAGGCAGGTTCAGGAAAGTAGAGAAGGGCAGGCAGGTATTTCAACATGCATAAAAACAGGGAAGAATGATCAAGGTGGTGCTTTGGACAAACAGTTAAGTATTTCAACAGACTGGAACAAGCAGTAAGGTTGGAAGAGAAAAATATGGGAAAGGTCACAGTGCGGGGTGCGGATGGGCTTGGAGTCAGGCTGAGCAGAGCGGGCTTTACCCCTGCGGCAAGGGAAGCCCTTGAGGGCCTTTAAGCGGAGAAGAACAATGTCCACCCTGCACAGTGATATTACTAGGGAGGCAGTGGGGTCAATGGGAGGGACTACGCATGTGTGGAGCCAAGAGCCAAGAGTTTTAAAAACTACTAAACATAAGAAGGTTAAAAAAAGACCTGATCTTAAGTCAGGAACAGTAGAAATGAAAAGGAAAAGACAGAGGGGGATGGGGCAGAGGGAGAAGGGAACCACTACGGATGGTTCATTTTTTGGATAGGGAATAGGAAGGCTGGTTTTGCATTTCTCCACATACAGAGAGAGCAGCAGGCTTGTCAGTTAAGGGGCACATAGGTGGTAACTGGAGCTGTGTGAGGAGGCTATCATGATAGGCGATATTAATAGGGTACAAAGAAGAGCAGGAGAAGGGAAGGTCATCTACAATCAGCTAAAACCAACTGAGGGCGGCAGTGAGCTCAGAGCTTCACGTGGATCATCTCAGTGAAACCCCAGCTGGCACGTGAAGAAACACATTGGCTTAGAAAGTTTTGGCGAATCAGCCGAGTAACCAGGAAGCAAGCAGTGGAGCCGGGGCCTGAACGCAGGTCACGGTTCTGCAGGCTCCCAACTATGGTGCTACACGGCCTTCCAAAGGCAAAGAGAAAATCTAAAGAAGGTAACAACATGGAAGCCAAAGGAGAAAACGGTCCTGAGGAAAGGAAGAAATGGCAGTGTCCCAACCACAGGGCCGTCAAGAAAGACCAAAAAGGGTCCACTGGATATGGCAACTAGGAGGTATCTGGTGGCAGTAAAAGCCTGACGGGAGGACACTGAAGAGTGAATTGAGAGGCAGAGCATCTCTGTGAACTTCCATTTCACCCGCGGCATATGTAAGATCCCGGGCTAAGGATCGAAGTGGAGCTGTAGCTGCCAGCCTACATCACAGCCACAGCAACGCAGGATCTGAGCCGTGTCTGTGACCTACACCACAGCTCGTGGCAATGCTAGATCCTTAACCCAGAGTGAGGCCAGGGATCGAATCCGCATCCTCATGGATGCTAGTCAGCTTGTTACTACTGAGCCGCAACGGAAACTTCCAAACAATCCTTAGGTCCTTCTGAAAAATACACTTTAAAAAGGCACTACCCAGTTTATAAGTTAAGAAGAAGCCGCTGGCAGATAGAGAAGTTAAAATAGGGAAGAGGTTAAGAACACCAGAGATGGGCGGGATTTGCCTTAAACAGAAGAGACATCTGACTCCTGAGCCTGAAGGAAATGACATGAACGATGGAAAGAAGAGAAGTATCCCCAAAGTCTCATCTACTAACTATGAAGATGAAATATAACTGCTTGTTGTATTTTTGAGCGCTTTCTAGAAATTGGGAAGCACTCTTGCTACATTCCATTCTGTTAGAGTAATCGTGAAAGCTAGTAAAGCCACGTAGCAGTAGTAAGGGACAGATATGAATCACAGGACATGAGTCACTCAGGAAGAACCCTGTTTGGACACCCCGTCCAAGCCCCATCCCCACCCACACAAAATCATCTATCTTGGGCAAAAGGGACTCTACATGATTCACATAGATGGCTTCCCTTGCTTCCTGTTCTTGCCTAGCCTCAGGCTCAACATGAATGCCTCCCCAGGTTAATTCCAGTCGTAAGTAGCTCCTGTTCCCTTCACCCATCTTCAGTTCCTCTTCAACTACCTTGATCCTCTGCCACCAGTGCTGTAGCAAGGGAATTACTATATAATCCCAGATAATATGTGGCCAAAACACATAATTCACTCCTTTAACTCTCAATTTCAAAATTATCCGTTCTTCTGGCTCTATAATTTTGTCGGCATTTTTTGTTCATTTGTTAGCTCTAAATGCAAAAGTTCTTTATCTTCAAAGACTAGGTATGCCAAAATAAAATGAATAAAATTAAACCAAAACACTAGTGAAGGTTGCTTTTCCAAACACAGAGTTTTCAAAGCACAGGAAAATAATATAAAAATAACACTTCAGACTTAAAGACAAGAAAACACTCAATTGGTCTGGAACATTTTAAACTAAAGGCACAGAAGAGAACTAAAGTCTTTTTTTTTTTTTTTGTCTTTTGTCGTTTTTAGGGCCACACCTGTGGCATATGGAGTAGCTGCCAGCCTATGCCACAGCCACAGCAATGCGGGATCCGAGCCACAACTGCAACCTACACCACAACTCACAGCAAGGCCGGATCCTTAACCCCCGAAAAAGGCAGGGATCGAACCCACAACCTCATGGTTCTTAGTCGGATCCGTTTCTGCTGATCCAGGACGGGAACTGCTAAAGTCTTTTTAAAATCTGTCATCCAGTTTAAAGAAACCAAGACCTAAACATCTACTCACCATTCCACATGTACTAATTAAGAGCCAGAAATCATGAAGCAAACCACTATAGCTAGACAGCTGTACAGTGATTGTTATGTATGGTCCTTCTAAGGCTCAGGTTTTGCAAAAAGCCCTTGGAGGCCACCAAGAAAGATGGGGAGAGAGGAAAGCCAAGGGGAGAGAGGAAAGCCAAGGGCAGAGACCTGCCTTCCCTCTCTAGTCACAGCATTTCAGTCTTACCTGATAGACATAGTACAGGCCCATTAATATTTCCCATGCTAATGGGTCCCACTGATCAGGAAAGAAAAAAATTTTAAATCACTGTATTAGGAAAGAAATGAGATGAGCAAGAAAAGAGGGAAAAGCCTGGGTGGCATCATTATCATGTAAGCTGCAAAGTAAATTAAATATCAAAAGAAACTAGAACCTCCAAGAGGACTGAGGGGTATAAACACATACAATAAGGGGTCAGAAATAAGATTTCAAGCCCTAATCCTAACCATTGCTCAGTCTTATCAAAAAAGGTGAAAGTTATCATTCAAAGCCTTAAATTAAAATTGGTCTATAACTACTGTTAAGTTTCACATAACTTCCTTTCCCTTTCATGCTCCTTCTAGATTTTGCTTCTTTCGGTTTTGTCTAATTATCCTACTACCTTTGACCACTCTCTTAAAGTCAGGTGTAAGGAAAAAAAAAGGCATCACTATAAAATAATTTAAGTTATGTGCACGATAGTAGAAAAAGTTTTTAGTAAATTAACAAAATAAAGGTTTTGTCAATACAATTTAGACTGCTGTATTTCTTTAATGCTCCTACGGCTACCTCTCTCTAAGCATTAAGAAGGTCTTCTCTTGGCAAACACCAATAAAATGGAAAATGTAACTATCCACGAATATTGGTGACATCTTTGAATCAGAGTTCGCAAATGCAATAACTTGTGATGAATACACATGGGGGTAGGGGGTTATTTTACCTAGGTGTTCAATTGGCCATTTTGTGCATAGCACTTGAAAAGTCATATCACTAACCAATTCATTCACACCAATGCTTCAGAAAGCAGTCAAGTTTACAGATTTCTCATATTAGAGAAGAGTGTGCATGGATTCACAGCTTTATTTCCTTTTGCATCAAATCAAAGAGCAAAAATCTAATGAACATGGCTGGTCCTAGACAAAGGTAGGAAATAAGTTAGTTCCAAATCTTTTTAGTTGCAGTAAGAGATAAATAGTTCATAAACAAATGGATGACCTAAAGAGATGACGGAGGATTTAAAGATCATATAACCCCTCGCTGTGTACTAGACAGCGCCACCTAAATGTTTTATAAAGAACTCAAATTCAACAGATTGTTTTTCCACCATCTCAAACATGCGTTCCTTTCTCAGTGAGAAACACAACCAACCACTCCATAAAGCAAGCCATTCATCTTGACCTTAACCCGGCCCTTCACCACCAACTCCTACCCCACTCATGCACCCAATTTGCTTACTCTTTCCTAGAGTCCCCTCCTATCTAAAGTCCCAGCTACTGCCTAGTTTAAGTCCTTGTGATTTCACTGGGGTTATAGCAACAGATTCCCAAGTAGCCTTCCAATATCCAGCTTCGAGCTCCTTCCCCCATCAACTTCCGCACCATCATCCCACCTCTGCAACCCCCATAAGCACAACATCGAATTGGCCAGAGCAGCAATCTTCGTTGAGTAGAAATCTGGCCATGGCACACCCCAATTTACAACTCTGTGGTAGCTCTCCATTATCTACAAAATGGCGCATATTCTTTAGCCCTGGCTCTGCTTTCCTGGCACTCCTTTCCAAAGCAGGGCTCTATCTCCCCACCAGACTGCAGCTTCACTCCAGCAATGCCATAATGCCTGCAGCTCCTGGCAGTGCCAAACTCTTTTATACCACAAGCATGTACTTTTTTGTTGTTGCCTCTACATACCATGCCTGTCCTCCTTTGACCCATATGACTGATGCCAGCTAAACAATCTCAATTTCCTCTTCTGTGAAACTGAAATAGTAATACTTATTTCCAAAACTGTATTATGAGCACTAAATAATGCATACAAACGACTTGGCAATGCACCTGTTAAATTAATACATCTTAGTTCTATTTCCCTTTTTATTTCCCATGCCTAAAAAAACCTGGCATATGCATGAATGGTAAGTACAGAGAACAGTCAGGAACTGGTGTCCAAAGAAATTATGCCAACTGGAATATGTATTCCTTCCAATTAATCAGTTGCTTATAGCTTTACATATTATACACATTATTAAGCTGAAAGATGGTCCATAAATCACAAAGCAAAGCTCTTAGGAGTCCTAGTTTTTGTAATAAAAAAAAAAATGTAACATATATTTGCAAAGTTTAGAATAGTATAAAGGTTATATGGATACAATTTATTTCAGAAATGGACCTCTAAATAGCTTGCCACCTATGTCCAAAGGGCACTAGCTCAAGATATGGGAATTAAGGTTTACTAAACACCAATGAATTGGCCAGTGGCTTGCAAAGCAGCCAAGCAGTTAGGGACCTAGTTCATTCTCAGCATCCAAAATGAAGACCAGAGTCAAAGAAATCAGGAACTGAGAGGGACTAAACCAAAGCAGCACAGGCCATAGATAAGAATGTAATTTGATCTAGGAACTCCTGAGGGAATAACTCAATATAGAGAGATTTAAAGTGAAGGGCATAAAAAAAATGCACTCAACGGAGTCAACTCCTCTGGAACTTCATCTCAAGCGTACTTATTTACATAGATTCTGGTTCCTCTGCATAGGGCCTTTGTAAATCATCATAGTGCAATGATTTCAAGCCAACCCAAAAAATTTCTAATCAAATCCTATACAGTTTAAATATGTAACAGGCTAATAACTCTGAAGTTCCTGATGTTTCTAGTGAAAAATTATGCAGCCTGCTTTTGCTTCATGATATTCCTGCTCCCCTGTATATATTTACTATTTAAAAACATCATAAATAAAAATAAAACTAAGTTCAGACTGCCCAAAATCTAACTTCTTAAAGTTTCACTATCTTAAAGAAAAATATATAAAACCCTTAAATTAAAATGTATTAAATGGATTATTCCTCTATGGAATATGGCCAACTCTTGATTTTTCCAAGCCAAAACCAACTCTTGATTTTTCCCAACCAAAGAACACATAAGTACACAATGTACTTTTAAGTACTTAAATTAATTAGAATATCTTTGAAATAAATAATTTGGCTCTAGCTAAACAGTGAGATAAAAAACCTGTGTGATCAAGTTAAGCAATAGGAGAGAAATAGGTCAGGATCCAGTTTAAGAAATCCAACCCAAACTATGTAAGTCGGATTAAAGAAATGACCCTAAAACCTAATGAAAAATTGATATTTATATAATCCAAAGTTGATTGTTGAGAGAAAAAAAGATGAAAAGATTCAAAAATATTTACTATATGTAGATAATTCATACAATTTTAAAAGCTCTTTAGCCACTCCTTAGTAAATATCTTGAACTAGCTTGCACCCAAATTTAAATGGTAGATATGTTACTGATCCAATAATGATACTAATGTTACTGATCCAATAATGATACCGATCCAATAATGATACTAGCAAATCTTATGCTACAATAACATGGATGTTGTGGCTTCAAGTCATATAAGTATAAAACCATTCAAACGGTTTCAAACATATAAAAAGGGAGTTCCTGCTGTGGCACAGTGGGTTAAGGATCCAGCACTGCCACAGCTATAACATAGGACACAGCTTCGGCTCAGCTTTGATCCCTGGCCCAGAAACTTTCATCTACCATGGAACTTTACTATACTATACTATAGTAAATATTGTCCAGGAATTGTTTACAAGCAGGTTCATTTGTAATTTATATTTTTCTGATAGGTCTTTGAGAAAGACTGGGAAGTCTCACTTTAGACTATTTCTCTCAATAATAACAGTCAAACTGGTGGAATTGCACATATTTCAATACTAACCGACGAGGATTAGGACCAGAAGGAAAAGGGCAGAGTCCAAGTGGTATATACTCCACAAATGCCTCCAATTTTGAATGTGTTTACCTAACATAATTAATCACTTTTTAAGTAGTACTCAGTATCTGCCACAGCTTTGTCCTTATGCTGACATCTTAGGGTTAAATTTAATTAAATATGATGGCATTGATATGAATTACATTAAGTGTAATTTATAATTTACTTATATAATGAATATATTAATATAACTATGCACGAGAGCATAAAATATCCCTAATAATATGTTTATATAAAAAAAGAAACTCCGGAGTTCCTGTCGTGGCACAGCAGAAACAAATCCAACTAGGAACTACAGGGTTGCAGGTTCAACCCCTGGCCTCACTCAGTGGGTTAAGGATCCGGCATTGCCATGAGCTGTGGTGTAGGTCACAGATGCGGTTAGGATCCCACATTGCTGTGGCTGTGGCGTGGGCCAGCAGATTGGACCCCTAGCCTGGGAATCTCCATATGCCACAGGTACGGCACTAAAAAGCAAAAAAAGGAAAAAGAAACTCCAATGTATCTGTCAATGATTAATCAATGCTTTCCTGTCAAATTCTTAAGGAGACAGGCATGTTAGTGATATACATACGATAACTGTTTCCTGGATATTGCAGACTATAATTAGGAGGCTAGTCCCAATGTTAAGTAAAAACAGAAAACTACTGATACAGCAGATTTAGCTTATAAACATAAAAAATTACTACCATTGGAAGCAACATTTAATTTTTCAGTAAATGAGACATTAATATTTAACGATACATTTTAAATTGTCAAAATGTACACTTCTAAGACTCAGGTATCTGGTTCCATTACTCTACAGATGGCCACAGGGTGGAGGTCTCCGGTCCCCATGCCCACAGGTCAACAAAAAGTCCTACCATGGAAACTGTTTGAAACCTAACACTGAAGTACTTCAGCTTTCCTAATTATACTGTGTTCCAAAGGAAACACAAAAATTTCCAAAGGAAATTTTAGACAGTAAAAGTGCAACTCCATAATGTGGACATTCAATGTAAGCTAAAACCAACAAATGTAAGTTAAAATCAACAAAACTCTATCTTAATATTAAATATTTTGAGAAAATGTTTTATATCCATAGCTTCCAAGGACAACTAACAAAGAAGCTGGTGCTGGAGTAAAATTCAACACCGTATCTTTGGCGTTTTTTGTTTTTGTATTTTTTTTCTTTTTTGCCCTGCCTAAAAGTTCCTGGGCCAGGAATCAAACCCGCACCATAGCAGTAACCTGAGCCACAGCAGTGACAATGTCAGATCCTTCACCACTGGGCCACCAGGGAACTCCCCAACAATGTATCTTTCTAAATGTTAATGTAACTTTTATGATAACTAAAAGCTACGACTTGGATAGAAAACAGTCCTGGTTATATTGTGATAGAGATTACGTACATAATTCCCCCAGGTTTGTATATATAAAAACCATTTCATTCTTTGAAATTATTTTACACTATTTTCATTCTTTGAAATTATTAATGTCCACATTTAGGAAAATGTGTTCATTTATGCTATCTTGGATAAAGAGCCTACATAATTAAAGGAACTGATTGAAAAACTTCATAAATCACTGGGTAAACTTACAAAACAGATAAAACAGCCAAATGAGCTAGGATAAAGACAATTATTCTTTGATGCTTGCTAAACCATCATTTACATCACCACACCAGCATGTCAACTTAGGAAAATTTCTCAGTAAAAGAAAGGTTATTCTGTATAAAAGTATCCTTTACATGGGAAAGAATCTAAAGTTTCCACTTGAAGTAATGAGAATTGTTTTATTGTAATACTTCTTAAGTGCAAAGAGGAAGTAAGAATAGAAGTACTGTATAAATTTAATAAAATTACCAACTCCTCTTAATCCTCCCATTTTCCTCTTGGAAAGGACCATGAAAACTTACTCAACCTGGTAAGTCAATCTGATTTTTTTAAAAAGTTAACTACACACGAGACAGAGCATTGTTTGAGCAGCTTAAAACACTTGTTTAAAAGAAATTTCTGGACTCTGACAAGCCAGTTAAATTGATGAGATCTGTAAAATTTTAGTTTCAGGGTGGAGCTGTCTTATGTACCGATAGTTTATTCACAAAAGATTGTATAACAGGTCAATTTTTAAAGAGTGCTATATAAATTAAAGGATTTTCTCCTCCCTATATGTTTGATGTGTTAAGAACAGCAAAGAAAACCAATATTAGGTAATCAAGTTCTGAAACAGTCCCAAGGCAAATGCAATTCAGAACTCGTTCCACAAGTTCCTTTCTTAAGAAAAGCATCTCTCCGGTTTAACCCTTGCATTAAAAAGAAAAATCAGTGCCTACGACGAACAGTTCATTTTAGTAAAACCGTGTTGAGTAACTGGGAAAAGCTCCACAAAAGCTCTGCTGGGAAGAAACCAATGCCCGATCCATAGTATTAATACAGGAAACTTGTCGGAGACAAAGGGCGTGGGGGGATGCGTTCGCTTCACATGACCACAATGAGCAGTATTTGCTCTGGTTCTAATTTTAGCGATTCTTTGGATTCGGAGAAGGGCCGCCTTTTACACATTCACTCACGAAAAGCAGCGCACAAAAATCCGGCCACGTCACCAGCAGCTGCGCCCCCTGGGCTGCTGCAAGAGGGGTGGGAGCAGGTTCCGGCGGACACTCCCCGCGAAGCAGAGGGACAAGGGTTGGGGGATGCAAAGGGGAAACAAGAAAGGTGTAAAGATTTTCCGAAGGCAGACTGAGTTTACTCCTAAACTTTTTTGGTTTTCCTACAAACTCTGTAACTCTGAGCAGTTTACAAAGTTGGTAAATCGGAGCGTTGCGCGAGGGCGCGTGACCTTACCTGCGTCATGGCGACTGCCCAGGTCAGGAAAAGGTGATTGATGCAGGACTGCAAGAGAAGAGAGAGACAGCTGGTTCAGCCAGCCAGACTTCCCCGCCGCTGGGCCCACGGAACCCCAGCGCCCCGCCGCAGACCCGCCCTCTCCGCAGCTCCGGGAGAACTCTCTGCAGAGTATCCGCTCCAATCCAGCGTCCCCGCTCCCCTCTGCGGGCTAGGCGAGCGCTCACTCACCCAGACCCCAACCTCCGGGAGAGCTGCAGGGCGCGGGGCGGCGGCGCGCGGAGCTAGCAGGCGATGCGAGTGGAGAGGGCTCCAGGCAGCTGCTTTCTGTCGGCTCCAAGCAACGGAAACACCACCGACCCCGCCCTGCCCCGGCGGGCCCCGCCCTGCCAGCCCGGGCCCGGGCCTCCCTGCGCCTGCGTGGGGAGCGGCAGGTTCGAGTCTCGGGAGCTTGGGTGGGGCCGGCCGCGGCAGTTTTGGAACTCAGACGGGAGGCCGTTCCCTGACGGCCCGGATGACCGGCTGGCCTTTGCGCCGCTGGGAGAGCGGGGGGAGCTAGTCAGGACTCTCTCTGGGTTTGGGGTCTTTAGGGGCCTCACTCCCCTCCGTGACCTCTAGGACCGCCTCACCTGGTATTGGCACTTAGCGGTGCAGAGATGGTCACTAAGGTCAAGGACAGCGCGTCTTTGACCCTGGTCTAGAGGTAGCTTGAAGCTTTGAGAGCCATTTCTCAAGTTTATTTTAAGTTAAAAGAAAAAAGGTCAATAGTTGCTTCTAGATGGCCTCCTCTAATCTTTGGTAGCTTACTTGGGAAATTTGGAAACCTCTGTCTTTGGTCAGTTTCTGTTTTCAGAACCAGCCTAAAACTTTCAAATAACTTAAATTTGAACCAGACAGACAGACACTACAGGATATCGTACTGGACTAGTGCTGAGAAAGCTATGACAGAAAGTGCCCTTCTCAGACTTACTAGAGGACAGAAGCTTGCAACTCTAGACACAGCAAGTTATTCTAGAATGAGAAGAGCAAAGTGCCGTGGAGATTCAGAATAAGAGATAATCTAATCTGTCTTGGGATATAAAGAGGTTTTGCCATAAATTAAATGTAGAACTAATGTAGTTCTTTGTATAGCAGAACTTATTTGCTTATGAGTCGCATGCTTAATCAGGCCCTGACAAAGTCACAGCAGAATGGTTGTTTGCTAGAAAGGAAGGCAAAACTGCAAAGTATGTGGACCTACACACACACACACACACACACACACACACACACAATGGTTGTTTGCTAGAAAGGAAGGCAAAACTGCAAAGTATGTGGAGCTACACACACACACACACACACACACACACACACACATCGTGGAAACTTCTTCTCAAGCAGCCTACCATCTCTGTAGGCTCACGCTCACCACTTTCAATACCTCTCCTAGACCATTGTTCACCGGAGCAAGTGTCTGAAGGTAACCCTTTCCTCTGCATCTTTTTCTTCTCACTTAGGCTCTTCATTTTCTTTCTGCCTTTCACCAAGAGTAGCTCCTTCAATGTAGCCCTAGAGCATTCTTTGACCCTCACACATCCACTCGCATTCCTTTTCTTCGTTATGTCTTACTCTCTACTCCCAGAGTAATGGGATGACACCAGACCTCTGGGATCCTCTGTTGAACAATGTTGTTGATTTTATAGGAGAATGAAGCCCATCATAAGTTAACAACTTGTTCTGTGTCCTGCAGCTAAATAGTGATAGAATCAATCGATTATTAAATTAAGTGTCTTGATATACATACCCCACTTGGTATTTCTTTCATGTCCAGTTACATGGATTTATTCATCTCCTGCTCTGGACCTGGCACAGTTCTAGGCAGTGAGGATAGGATAATGCAGTCAATGAGACAAAGTCCCTGTGCTCGTAGTCATACATTCTGGTGGAGGAGTCAGACAATAAACAAATATCTGTTATGTCCAGCATGAAGTATTCTACAAAGAAGAAGACCATTTTGCAAAAGTGATCTGAAGGCATTTCTGAGTAAACTTAAGGAGAAATCTGAATTGATAGAATTTAATTGTATTTGACAACAATTTACTGAGCACCTGTGGAGAAGGCCTACACAAGAGTCTACCTGTTTAAAAAAAAAAAAAAGTCTACCTGTTAATATTATAGAGTATGGATACAAATACTACAACAGGAGATAAACTGTAAATCATAAAATAAATGTATAAAATATAATGAAAATGCAATTAGTTTCAGAGGAGGGACAGCTGCTATCTTAGGATTTATAAAATTGATTCATGTGTCATTTGAATTAGGCTTCAAGAGAGGATAGTTGATCAGACAATGAAGAGGAGAGAGGGTGATCTGGTTAAGTGAACAGCAAAACCAAAAGAAGGTAGGTGACTGTGTGTGTGTGTGTGTTGAATTTCTAAAATGGCTGGAATGGAAAGAGAAACTTCCACCTAAAGACGCTGCTTTGGGTGGTATATTTAATTGATGGATTTTGAACAAGTGATGTTTTTAAACCACTGGGTGAAATAAATGATGGGCACTCAGGAAATCTCCTTTGCTATCTCTTAAAAAACAGTGTCTGTCATCCATCCCAAAAGTCCCCTGATCAATGTCCAAAAGTCATCTTCAGACTCTCCACCAGGTTCCCCAGCTAATTCTTTCATCCTCCTAATTAAACTTTCTCCTTTTTAAAGTCCTTCTTATTCAGTGTTTTGTCTTTATGTTAATTTTAGTATTTCATAAAAATAATTTCAGTTGGCTTGCTGTACTCTTCTCAGCTACAAATAATGGATTTTGGCTATTTTCTAATGAAATAATCAGGTTGCAGGTCTAGCTAAAATTTTCTTTTCACTGGGGTAATAGACCAAATGTCAGATAACTGATTTATAATCACATTTTTAAACTTCTACTTATTTGTAAACTGGAGATTTTCCTGATTTCCCTCTTTATCTCAATCATTTCAGTCATTCACAAACTGGCCAACTCATTCCAAAAAGGCCACTAGCCTCTTTGTAATGCAATTTCTACATTTCTCAAATCTAATATTTTATCATATATTCTTTGACCTTCTATTTCCCTTAATTATACTGATCCATAGAGAGGGAAAAAATGAGTAATAGGCTTTGTATAAGTAAGTATAAGATGACTTTTCCTGATTCTAAGAGTCAGAGTCTTGTTTTTTATAGTATACAATTTTTAACTAGTCTTTTAAAATTAATTTCATTTAATAAATACTGTTGTTACAAATCATGATTACTTATAGAAGAAGGAAGGAAGACAAAGTGAAGTGCAAGAAATTAAGGATTCAACGAGCTAATTTGGCTTCATTCCTCCTCAGTTCTCCTTTGCAAAACTCCCACTGCCATTCTCAGCTCCTATGTGGTGATTCATCTCTGATGGTCCCACTGCTGTACCGCAGCAGGTCCTGTCCCATCACCAGCCAATCTCTTAGGCCTGTAGGCCCCAACTCTTCAGGGCCAAGCTGATGCTTCCCTTTGCCCTGCTATCCTTCCTCAGCTAGAGTCTTCCATCAGTGACCCCTATCGAGTACGGCTAAACCAGACTCCCACCCTCCACACTCTTCTCCATACGCTGCCCCCACAGCCTCATCTGATGGGGTCAAAGACTCCAGAAGCACCACTTGGAATTTAATTCAAGCCACCTACCTGGCCTCATCTCATTCATCCTTAAATATCCCAAGGTGAAAAGTGGAGGTGAGACAGCTTTCCTCTGTCGATTCTGCCCCGTCCATTTCCACCATCACTTCTCCTTCCAGAAATGATGCTGGAATGTAGCCAGCATTCTAGTGGCTCCCCAACCTTGTCCTTTAGATTTAAAGTGATTGTAATAGCCTTAGGGGAAATAGGTCTAGATTTACTTTCAGAACCTCATCCTGGGCCAACAGTGTGAAATTATTAGGAGATAATTTAATCTCCCATTATTGAGATCCATGTGCTCACAGGAAATTAAAAGCAAAGACTCCTCAGGAAATTTTTAGCTTTAGAGGTCCTTACACTGTTTTTATTCAAAACAATATCTTATTTATCTAGTAAAATGATATAAGTCAACTTACCTAGCAGAAGACTGGAATGGCATCTTGGGTAAATAATTAGGTCAAAATTATTTTACCTTTTTTTTTCTTTTTAGGGCTACACACAAAGCACATAGAAGTACCTAGGCTAGAGGTTGAATCAGAGCTGCAGCTGCTAGCCTACAACTCAGGATACGAGCCACGTCTGCGACCCACACCACAGCTCACAGCAATGCTGGATCCTTAACCCACTGGGTGAGACCAGGGATCGAACCCACATCCTCATGGATACTAATAAGTTTCGTAACCCACTGACCCCAAAGGGGAACTCCCTAAAAATGGTTCTTACAGGAATCTTTCAGGCAGAATTTTTAAGCTGAATGTCTTCAAAGCTATTGGTAAAAAGAAACAGTTAAAAATACTAATAAAAGGACAAGCATCTTGTCTCTCTTGCCCGTTGCTGAATCCCCAACACCTAACATGGTGCCCAGCACTTAGCAGCAGCTCACTGCAGGTTGCAGGCCAGTAGCTGCAGCTCTGATTCAACCATGTTTTGAATCGGTGAGTGAATGGATGAATGAATCCACTGTGGTATGGGTTATTAACTGCAAACCACTGATATTCAAAATGATGAGGAAGATATGAAAAAATGTTAAAAGGAAGACTTGTAAGAGAGAATTCTGCAGTAGAAGAGATATATTCTCACACAGAGATTCTGAATTCTGATGAGGACTTGTCCCTGAATGGGTAAAGTTTTCTTTTATGATCTTAGTGTGTGATCTTGGACAATGACTTGATTTTTCCTAATTTGGGGTGGTGGTTCGGATTAGATGAGCTCACTTGTTTAATGCCTAAAAATAACAGGAAGACTGGTTTCAATTTCTTAGCCCTCTTTCTCCTTCCAAAAACTCTCACCACTGAACCCCACCCTCATCTCTTCCATGCTGATTCAGTCCCCACCCAACCTACTCAAAAACCAAAATTAAGTCCCTATGAATCCACTGCTCCACTGTGGCAGTGTCTACCTATCAACAGCCAGCTTCACAGCACTCACCTCCAGGCCCAGCCCTCTCCCACTTCTGAGGTCAGTTTATGGTCCCCTCAACATCAGTTTCTTTATCTGAAGTTCATCTTCATTCATTCAACAGCTTTATTGTGTGTCAGACCCTGTAATGGGCACTAAGGATACAGTGATTAAAAAAAAAAAATGAATCTGTCCAATTACAGCATTCGGTCTAACAGGTTAAATGAGAGGACAGTAGACTTCTGTTAACCTTAGGGTAAGAGGGAAGAGAGTAGGAAGTAGGCTTAAAGGAGGAGAGCCTTTGCAGGGTGGGTGTGTATGTGTGAATGGGTGTGTGTCTTTCCCTGAGGCCAGCCTAACAGGGATCAAGGCATGTGATAGCTGGAAGTACTACGAATTTTTTCCCTTTTATGCAATCTTATTATTTGGATGAGATGAGAGTGGGGGTTCAGGGAATGAGAAAACTGAGAGGAGGGATTCTGCTTGAGAAAGGGGATGAAAAGGACCTGCCTTCTAAAGGCACACCCCGAACACTGCCATTTTCTGCAGGGTTCCTCCTCTAAGGTCTCACCATCTAATTCCTACCCCCAGTGGCTTCCATCATGTTGTGTTACCATCCAACCACATCTGCTAGTCCTCCAACTTCACCCAAATCCCTGGCCTCTCTCTTCTCATCCTGCCTCCTATCCATCCTTCCTCCTGTTTTGTTTCTTCTCCATCCTACCTATGACCTGTACAGTAAGTCATTTCCCCTGCTATCTTACCAGTATCCTCACTCTTCTCACTCCAGGCTACTCTCTGCATACATCCACCAACATCTGCCCTATATGCAGGCTGCTGAGTGCTGTGTCACCTAGCAGGCCTGGCCACAGCAAACAACTTTTACAAATCCTCATCTTCAGCTCAGACCTCTCTCCTGAGCTCTGAGCTCACCCTAGCTACTGGTCTGCTTTTCACGCTTCAACCAAGATGGGCCACAAATAATGCAAAATCAACATGTTCAAAGCAAGCTTATTTTTCCTTCCATATTCCTAGCTTTTTCTTCCATATTCCCTGTCCTGGTTAAAGACATCACCATTAACTGTCACTCATGCAGAATCCCAACAATACTTCTGGATCCTTCACTTTCCCGCCCCTCCCATCACCACATCTAAGGTGGTAGATTGTAATAACACCCTCTCCTCCTCTTATGCTGGCCCCGTTCTATCCATTTGCTATTTGCCTCTGAATTTCTCCACTCTCCAATTTGTCTTAATGCAAATCTGATTGTTAGCAAGATATACAATGGTTTTCCTGAACTTTTTCTCTAACTTCATTCCCACCCTCTATTTTCTTGCTGATGGACTACTTAAAAGTCCCTGATTTCACATTACCTCCCCTGCCTGCCTCCAACACTCCCTACATTCTCTTAGTTCATCTGCTGAGCTCCTATTCCTCCTTCAAGACCCATTGCTAGCATAATCTTCTCTTATTTTTTTGTCTTAAGTCTCTTCTTTGGCCAAGTGTCCTGACACCTCGACAACAACCTCATAACAGTCCCTAAGCCACTTTCACCCAACTAGGCTGCTCCTGAATTCCTGACCCTACAGAAATTAGTAGCTAAAAAGTGTTTACTGTTTTAAGTCACCAAGTTTTGGTATAATTTGTTACAGAACAATAGATAACTAATTCAAATAGTTTACTTGCAGAGGTCAACGTGGATGAAATTGCAGACCCAAGAGCCAAATGTGGGGTGCTCAGTTTTCCTAACTCAAGCCTCAAATGGGCTTTAAACAACACCCATGAACTGTTTCATTCCTCCAGTTTCTTTTTGAAACACAGTAGTACTACTTATGTTTTTAGTGGATTTTTTGTTTTCGGGGGGTTTTATGGCTTTTTTTTTTTTTTTTTGCTTTTTAGGGCCATACCTGCGACATATAGAGGTTCCCAGGATACGGGTCTAATCAGAGCTACAGTTGCCAGCCTCCTCCACAGCCACAGCAATGCCAGATCCAAGCCATGTCTGTGATCTACACCACAGTTCATGGTAACACCAGATCCCTAACCCCCTGAGCAAGGCCAGGGATGGAACCGGATACCTCATGGTTCCTAGTCGGATTCATTTCTGCTGCACCACAACGGGAACTCCTTTAGTGGATTAACTACTCACTGTTTGTATAATAATACACAAACTAAAAGTTCATAATTCTATATTATTATTTAATATGGCCTTAAAGACTCAGGATAGGAATGAGGGGACATCAAGACATCCTTGTTTCATATTCAAGCTTCTATTTTTCCAATACAGAGTCTGTAGGATACAGAGACTCTAAATTCAATATTTTAGATAATCAGCTAGGGATGTGATTTTTTTAATTGAAGTATAGTTGATATACAGTAGTATACAAGTTACAGGAGTACAATATAGAGATTCACAATTTTTAAGTTATACTCCATTTACAATTATTATAAAATATTGGCTATATTTCCTGTGTTGTACAATATATCCTTGTAGTCTAGTTTATACATAATAGTTTGTACCTATGAATATCCTACCCTTCTGTTGCCCCTCCCCTCTTCCCTCTTCCCACTGGTAACCCTGTGTTTATTCGCAGCTAGGGATGTAATTTTGATTTCATGAAGAACATTCTCACTATAAATAAAATTTCTACACCTTTCTACACAGTTTACAATTTAAAAATTAATGTGTAGGAATTAACACAATTAATTCCATCAGAATTAAAGTAGATAAATAAATTGTAGTATATTCATAAATTGGGATGGTATTTAGCAGTTAAAAAAAGAACACAACAGGGAACAATCTCAAACACACGCTGAACAAAAAAAAAAGAAGCAAGACACAAGAAAGATCAGTTCTATGTGATCCCAGTTATATGAAGTTCAGGATCACACAAACTAAACTAAGGTGATAGAATTCAAGTGTAGCTTTTGGTGAGTCCCCTGGTGGTCCAGTGGTTAGGACTCCCACACTTTCACTTCTGAGGCAGGATTCAATCTCTGGTCTGGGAACTGAAATCCCACATCTAGCTGCTGCACACCACGGCCAGAGGAGCTTTTAGGAGCAGTGAAGTTAACTAAAAGGGGAACGAGAATTTTCTGGAAAGGATGAAAAATGTCTGTATCTTGATCTGGATTATAATTAAATGGGTGTAGACATTGATCAAAAATCATAATTTACAATTTACTTATGTTCATTTTACTATATGTGAATTTTACCTCAATCTAAAAAAGATAACATTAAGAAATATAGTGCATAATGGCAAAACCAAATCATGTGCCACCCCCCACCCCCCTTTGGGAGGATAACCTCCTCTCTTTTAGGAGGCGTAAACAGGGAATTCAGAACACCAAATAGAAAGAGATTTCACATCACACCAGTGAGGAAACAAAGTAAGTATTTCCAAATATTTTCCAAAAACTATCTTTGAGAAAAGAAAAACCGCAGCCTCTGTGCCATGAGAAATACCCAGTGATTCTTAGCACAAGCCGTGTCCTGTCTCTCAAGCTGACTTGGATAGGAAAATCAACATTCAAGGCTCCTCAGTTCAGTCACTGCTCTGTTCAGCAAACACTTTTTGCGGGAAGGGGACCCGAGGCTAGAGCAGAAAGGCTGGAGCACAAGAGAGTTGAGGGCGGCGGGCGGAAATTAGAGGGCTCCATGTGTGACTCAGCGACCAGGAATTCCACAGGGACAGAGGAGGGGGAGGGTGTCTGGCATGGAAAGGCGACTAAAAGGGAAAAAAAAAAACAACCCACAGAGAAGCCTTCACAGTTGCGAACTGAGGCTGCTCAGGAGACAGGTGAGAACTGCCTTTGGAAAAGGATACTTTTCGCAAAGACCCGGGAGGGCTGGCGCCTCCTCCTGACACATGGGGAAGGCAATTCGGAACAAGGGCGCCTGGCGGCCCCCCGCGTTGCACAAGGCAGAAAAGGCAAAAACGGTAGGCTCCCTGAAGCAGAAAGGCCTTGTGTTGGGTGAAAATCGTTTATGTAAAAAGTTGATCTACCAATTAAATACAGTCACCAGATGCCTCACCAGGTCTCCTGGTCCTTCATTTGCCTTGATGCTCAGACCCTTTAAACTTCACGGTTTTCTTGGGAAGAAATCCAGACTCAGGGAGCTTGGTGTACACCGTCCTCACCACAACAACACATACCACAAATGTCCCTAAATTTTTAGGGAAACACAGCTCCTCCACCCCTGGCTCGCCTGCCACCTCCCTCCCAAACCGCTTACACGTCCGGCCCACCCACCCCCCCGCGCGCGCGCCACACACACACACACACACACACACACACACACACACACACACGATTCTGAAAGGCTTTGCCTCCGGGTTTTGTGGCTGCCTATTTCTTTTGAACTGTGAAATATCTCAAACTAGAAAAGTTAAGAAGGATACTGTTTACCGATTAAACCTTGTTACAATTCATACCTTGTTAATTAAACAGATTTTTAAATAAACAAAGTGTTATAGACAGAACAGTATTAAAAGTGTTATTCTTGCTTTCATATCTTATTTATGTATCTAATCAAAACCAATATGTAGTATTTCTTTATATGTTTCAATTTTAATTAGTAACATACTATACATGCTTTTTAGCGATTTTTTCACTATGCTTTATGTTTTGACATTACGATAATGAAGAAATTAAGGCCACAAAGAACAAATCATAAAAGTAAAATTAACATTTGATTACACTGAAATTAAAAACTCTGAATGATAAAATATTACATAAACGAAGTTAAAATTCAAGCTGCTAACTGTAATTACCTCTTTTAAAAATATATTATTCTTTCAAAGATTTCGTGTTCATAATTTTTAAAGTCAGGTTTTTCTGATATGTTTACAATAAGTCTCTCAGCTTAGTCATTTGCACTCTTAACTTCTATTCTCCAGAAGATTTTTTTCAGCTCTTTTAAACATTCTTTTTTCTCAAATTGGCCTCTATGGTTTTTGTTTTGTTTTTGTTTCTGTTTTGGCCTCAGCCATGGCGTATGGACGTTCCCAGGCCAGGGATCGAATCCCAGGCGAAGCTGCAACTTATTCTATAGCTGCAGCAAGGCAGGATCCACTGCACCACAGCCGGAACTCCTCAGCCTCCATGTTTTTAAACAACTTGCTTCTTTTTAGGATAATACCTATTGACTCCATACTGTGGAAGACAATGGTAGGAGCTTTCTTCACACAAACTCTCTTGCTGCCTCTTTCTCCACCATGTCAATAGTTAGCATTTCTGGTTAGAACAACATTCAGTCCTCACATTATCATGATTATGTAGGTATAATTCACAGAACAGAATGTTAATGTCCTCTGGTTTCATTTTATTTCATCTATAACTTTTTGTTGTCCCTGTTGTTCCCACCATCCTCATTGGCTTCACTGCTTATATGTCTACATCTTAGTGATATCTAAACTCTCCCCCCAAGAGGAATTCCTTTAATACATTCAAACTCACCAGGAAATACACACACACACATCTTCCCCTGCATGTATTTTGCAGACACATAAATTTGCAGTGCTCCTTCTGGGGTACTTTCTCCTCCCTGTCTCATCCAGCCCTATATCTGCTACCCAGTCCACTTAGGACTTCCCCTCACTGCTCTCCTGGACAATGACCAACTCACACCAGTTTTCCAGGAACTGGCTGGGTTTTTTTTTTTTTTTTGTCTTTTTGCCTTTATGTAGAGCCGCACCCACGGAATATGGAGGTTCCCAGGCTAGGGGTCTAACAGCAGCTGTAGCTGCCGGCCTTCACCACAGCCACAGCAACGCGGGATCCGAGCCGCGTCTGCAACCTACACCACAGCTCACGGCAACGCCGGATCCTTAACCCACTGAGCAAGGCCAGGGATCGAACCCGCAACCTCATGGTTCTTAGTCGGATTTGTTAACCACTGAGCCACGAAGGGAACTCCAGAACTGGCTCTGTTTTAAAGCTGAAAGTCCCACCTCTGGCACCCCTTCTGGCTCAAGCAAACTGAATGACTGGTCAACCTACCTGGGCATCCTTTTGCCACATTCCTGTTTTGGGGGCCTTGGTTTATTATTCAAGTGATTGTTTGATTTGATTTGATTTGGTTCTATCTTCTTGGTTTATTTCCTTATTTTGTAGAATTCTCCCTCCAGGATCTTCCTGAAAAGGAGGTAAAAGTTTTAAAACTTGCATGTCTGAAATGTTTTTAATATGCCTTCACACGTGTTAGAAAATTTGACAGAGAACAGAAATCAGGACTTGAAATTATTTTCCATCTGTATTTTGAAGGGATTACTCCACTGGTTGCCTCCCAGGCAGTAAAGGGAAAGTCTGATGCCTTTCAGATTCTGGATCTTTTGTATGTTTTTAATCTCTGGGAGTTTGTAGGACCTTTTCTCTATCTCCGTGATTCTGAAATTTCACAGTGGCATGCCTTGTTGTAAGTTTCTGTCTTTGCAGGCGTTATGTAGGGCACGAAGTCAGTTCACCCAATTTGCAGACTCACATTCCTCTGTTCAGGGAAAACTTTCTGATTATTTCCTCAAAAATACCCTATTTTTTTTGCATAGTCTCTGGAGCTTCTGGCTTATTAGGATGTTGGGCCTTCTGAACTCTAATATTTTCCACTTCTCTTAGCTTTCCATTACTTTATTTTTGATTCACTTTCTGGAAGATTTCCTCAGATTTATCTTCCAAACCTTTTTTCTGAAAATATCTGTTATATTTAACTTCATAGAGTGATTTTTTGTTCCCTAACTAGTTTCATTCTATACCCTTCTCTCGTTGTTTCCCCAATGTTATACTTCTTACCACAGGCAGATATTAACTGCAAAGTTTGTTTGTTTTCTTCCACTCCATACATAGTTTTTATATCCTTCAAGTGACTGTTTGATGTGATTCCATCTGTCTGGTAATCCTTGGCTGTCTGCTCATATTTAAACATAAAACAGTTAAAAAAAAACCTGAAGCCAGTATACATGTCTGTAGGGTGAGCTGACTAGGTGGTCTCATTGTTTCAAATTTGCTTCTTTGTTTTTATTTTTAGCTAGCTTCCCACAGAGGACCCAACCATACTCTCACCAGGAAAGCAAAAAGTTTGGCTGCCAATTCTTTTCTTTTACAGACTTGCAGTGAAGGCACTGTCTGCACCACCTGCCCTCCTATTCTACTATTTCTAAATATTTCTGAGATCCTGTAGTTCAAGTCAACCTTCTTCTTCTTCTCTAATTTCAGCTGTTAAGTCAGTTTTGCCACTAGCCTCTGTTTTCTAGTTTCCAGTTTTCCATTGCAGCCATATCCTCTACTTATAGGTATTTCATTTTTGCCTTTCTAGATTCATGACTTTAAAAAAAAAACAAAAATGAAAATCTTTACTGCCACTTTTATGTAATTTTGGGAGGGAGAGTTAGTAAACTTGTGTTTACTCTGCTATATTTTAACCAGACATCTTGAAATTGCCTCTTCTTGTCTCTGTGTTCTTTGTTCAGAGGAGGTAGTTCCCTGGAGGTAGCTGAGGCTAGGATGTGTCTCATTCTTCATGGCAGTCTGTTGTCTAGGGTATTGTCTGGCATAGACTTGGAGCTCAATAAAAAAGTAACTGTTTCCTGGAATTCTCTTGTGGCACAGCAGGTTAAGGATGTCGTGTTGTCACTGCAGCAGCTTGGGTCACTTCTGTGGTTCAGGTTCAATCCCCGGCTGAGAACTTCCACATACTACAGGCACAGCTGAAAGAAAGAAAGAAAGAAAAAGAAAGGAAGGGAGGAAGGGAGGAAGGAAGGAAAGAAGGGAGGGAGGGGAGAGAGAGAAGGAAGGAAAAGGAAGAGAAAGAGAGAGAGAGAGAGAAGGAAAGGGTTTACTGAATAAATAAACATGTAGCACAGTAATTTTTTTTTAAATAGTAACCAATGTTTTGCTTTATTTTTCTCTCCAGTATTTCATTTCCCCTTTTAAAGCTAGCCTAATCAGTTATCATGTCTTCAAGTAATGCATGGGACAACAGAAAGTAAACTCTGCCTGTATTTTGAGTTTCAAAAGTTTAGTTCTTTAGGAAAATTGAACAGGTTCATAGTATAAACAAAATATTGGGGCAAAACATCGTGAAGCATACCTCTATCTCACCCCTAAGACTGGAAGATTGATCCAGAAGAGAGTCAGAGCTCAGCTCTCAGGAGGCACCAAAGCCCTGTGGAAAAAATTGTGCATGCAGTTAAGATCCTTTCATCCCACTGGAATGGCTGAGGATCTCTGGAAAGTTTCCTTTGCATTCAAGGATGAAAACAAGGTAAACAGAGAAAGCCAGTGGATCCAAATGGGGCTTGTAGGTAAGAATAATGTCAAGAAATTCCAGAATGGACCACTGACTGGGGAGAGAGCATGGTGCCCATGTCGGTGGATACATCGTGGTCAGATGACACTGAGACCCTCCCATCCCTGATGCTTCATCACTATGTAAGTCCCCTGTTATTTAAACACAATCCTAGGAAATTCCCTAACTTGACTGAGATTAAGTTTCTGCCACCCAAGGAAAAGGGAAGTTCAGGCTTGAAATTAAGTTGTTATCAAGAAAATAAAGCTATTATTTTCCCAATACTTCCTTCAGTTAGTTGAAACTCATATATAGCACATATACATGGTGATTATGACCACCAGATATTCATTTTTAAATTCACTTAAAAATGGATAAGTATTTACACAATGGATGATCGATACGTTCACACAACAACATGCTAAATTACAGATTTATATTTGTGAATGACAAATCATTCATAAGATCAAGCATGTAGGTAGACTGCTTGGCTAAATATTTTTTTTTTATCATTTGTTAATCTTAATGGAATAAGTAAGAAAATACAGAACCATCTGTCAGGAATGTATATCAGGACCTTTCCATTCAGCTGAGACAAAAAAAGATGGATGAAATACACAAAACAGTATCTGTTTGAAGGCATTGAAGAAATGCTGAGGAAACTCAGACCTGAGCAATAAGATGCTGGAGAAGACAGAACTTGGAGAGGAGCGCTGGCTCTCTCGAATTGATTTTTCCTTTGGGGCACTTGCCAGTTCTGAGTACCAGGCAAGAGGCCAAGAATCTGGGTCAGAGATTTGGGCAAGAGGTCACCAAGAGGCAGAGAAGTCAGCAGAATTCTTGGCAGTTTGGGGAGCTAGAGACAAAAACTGGAATCTCTTGAGGCCGGGATGCCAGTTAGAAGGGTAACTTGAAACTGAGTCTGACACTTGACCTATTTTCCCAAATTCTGATGCTGCATGGAGTAGGATATTAAGAAACTAAGCAAAATGTCTCCATAAAGTAGAGTGGAGCTTTTGAAAACTCAGAAGATTCACCTGGAGGATGCGGACACAGGGAACACCCAGGTCTTCAGGTGGAACACCAGGAGGGTGTTTTAGTTGGGTCGGGGTGCCATATCAAAAATACCATAGACTTTGTGACTTAAACAACAAATATTTATTTCTCACAGTTCTGGAGCCTGGAAAGTCCAGATCAAAATTCTGGCAGATCCAGTGTCTGGCGAAGGCCGACTTCCTGGTTCACAGATGACCGTCTTCTTCCTGGGTCCTCAGTCGTCAGGAGACATGGGTTCTGTAGGGTCTCTTCTATAATCACATTCACGAGGGCTCCACCGTCATGACCAAATCATCTCCCAAGGCAGCACCTCTTAACACCATCACATTAGGTGTTAGAGCTTCATCACATTAGGTGTTAGAGCTTCAACACATGAATTTGAGAGAGACATAAACATTCTATCTATGGAAAACAGTATGGAGATTCCTCAGAAAACTGAAAATAGAATTACCATTTGATCCAGAAATCCCACTCCTGGGTATCTATCCAGAGAAAACCATGACTCGAAAAGATACATGTACTCCAGTGTTCGTTGCAGCACTGTATACAATAGCCAAGACATGGAAACAACCTAAATGCCCATCGACAAAGGAGTAGATAAAGAAGACGTGGTACATATACACAATGGAATATTACTCAGCCATTGAAAGGAAAGAAATAGTGGCATTTTCAACAACATGGATGGACCTACAAATTAGCATGCTAAGTGAAGTTTGTCAGACAGTGAGACATCAGCATCATATGCTATCGCTTACATGTGGAATCTAGAAACAGGACACAATGAACTTCTTTGCCTAACAGATACTGACTCACAGGCTTTGAAAAACTTATGGTTTCCTAAGGAGACAGTCTGGGGGTTGGGAGGATGAGCAGAGTGTTTGGGATGGAAATACTATAAAATTGGGTTGTGATGATAGCTGTACAACTATATATGTAATAAAACTCATGGAGTTAAAAAAAAAAGAAATTGCTACAGCCACCCTAACCTTCAACAGCTACCACCCTGATTAGTCAGCAGCCAACGACATTAAGGCAAGACCCTCCACCAGCAAAAGATGATGATACACTGGAATATATATGTATAACTAAATAACTTTGCTGTACACCTGAAATATTGTCAATCAACTATACTTCAATAAAAAGCAAAACAAAAAAACAAAAACATTCAACCTATAGCAGAGGGCTACGTTCTAGGAACAGGAATGGATGGGAGATGGAAAGGAGCTTCACAAAAACTATAATGCATGATTTGTCACTCTGGAAAAGGCAACACTGTGAAGACAATAAACAGATCAGAGCTGCCATGGGTCAGGAGTAGGGAGGGATGCACAGATGGCACCCAGCAGGGTCTTAGGGCAATGAAACTAGTCTGTATGGTGATGCTATGATAGTGGACACACACCTTTACACGTTTGCAAACGCTAACTGTAAACTAATAGTAAACTATGGACTTGGAGTGATAATTGTGTCAGTGTAGAGGGATCCTTGGTAAAAAAAAAAAAAGGTGCCATTCCAATGAGGGATGCTGATAATGAAGGAGGTTATGTAAGGGTCGGAGCAAGGGGCATATGGGAACTTTGTACCTTCTGCTCAATTTTTCTGTGAACTTAAAACTGCTGGAGAAAATAAAGTCTAAAAAAAAACCCTGTAAAGCAGCCTACAGCTGGTTCTACCTCTGACTGGATTAAAGTGCTCAGCTCCCTAGTAGAAGAAACAAAGTCTCTCTAAAGGAAGATTTCACCCCAAAGCCCTACAATTTTTAAGATACAGTGTCTGGATCAAGTTGGATCAAAATTTACCAGGCATTCCAGGACACAGAAACATTCCTACTAAAAACCACAAAAAAGAGTTCCCTTGTGGTGCAGTGGGTTTAGGATCCTGTGTTGTTGCTGCTGTGGTGTGAGTTCAATACCTGGACCAGGAACTTCCGCATGCCACAAATGTGGCCAAGAAGAAACAAAAAGAAAAGAGATAGAAATAGACACATTGATCCAGATATTTTAGTTATCAAAAAACATTTATGTTCCTGCCATGGTGCAATGGGTTAAGAATCCGACTGCAGTGGCTTGGGTCTCTGCAGAGGCATGGGTTTGATCCCCAGCCCAGCACACTGGGTTAAAGGATCCAGAACTGCTGCAGCTGCAGTGTAGGTCATAGCTGAGGCTGAGATTTGATCCCTGGCCAGGAATGATGATATGCCATGGGTGTGGCCATAAAAAATTTTTAAATAAGTATGATTAATAGGCTCAGGAAAAAACAAATGAAAAGAATATACATTATTAGTTAAAACTACAAATGTGAACTGTGGGGTACAACAAATAACCAAAAAGTAATAATAATAGTGTTTCTAATTTACCAAAAGCATATTTTGTGCCAATCATTTTTCTAAATGAATCTTTGATTTCTCACAACAATCCCATGAAATAAGTACTATTATTGCCCCCACTTTACAAATGAGGAAACTGAGGAGCAAGCTGGTTAAATAAACATTTATAGTCACATGGCTATTAAATGGCAGAGCTAAAATTTGAACTCAGTCCAATCCCAGAGCCCTACATAAACATAAATAGCATTTAATCACAGCACTATACAGAGTATATGCATCTTATACAAGAGCCATAGATAGAAGGCATAGATAGAACATGTTTTGGTTAAAGTGACGTAGAATCCTGACAGTTCAAATTATTTAGATCACCAAAATGTTTTTCTGTTTTCTCGTGGCCCCAAACCCTGAGAATGTGAGAATTCCAACTTAGCCTAAATTGCATAATTATTCTCAAATCCAAGCATGCCAATAATGTTTTTCTGAAAGTACAAATGACCGAGAAGAAATGTGTCTGATTTTAAGTAGACTAAAAATAGAAAATAAAAATTAACTATGTGAAATTTGACCAAAAATAGTGCTAAATACTAACTACCACCTAAGTTATTTTTGTAAACTTTTGTCTGGGCACTCTCTAGTTATTGTAATTGCCACCTGTGACTTTGTAGCTGCTGAACTACAGTTAACAGTTATCCTACCTGTGGGTAGAAAACCTTGACCAAAAAATTCCACCACATACGCAGGTCTGTACTCTTCCCAGCAGTACTCCCTGAAGAAACCAAGTCTTCATTATCTAACATCATTCTCGTTGACAGACACACGTACTAGTTTGCAATCTTACCAGGTAAACATTAATGAAATGTATTTGAAAGAACAGCAGATTGCACACAGGAAATCCTTCCCTCTATCCCACACTCCCTTTTCCAACAATGTCTTTTCAAGGCCAGAAAAAATCTACCATGAGATTCGATTTCTCCAAGTCTCTTCTATACAGGTAAATCAAACACTTAACATTTTCACATTAGTATGAATTAATGAAATGACAATCTCCTGGGCAGCTAGCTGTGATCAGGGAAGTGGGAGCTTTGACTGGGATGCAAGAAGCACAAGTCATGACAATTCTGAACATAAACTATAGGCTGTTATTAATAATGGAAGAATTTCTGATCTGGCTTCATGGTTCTTTGCATCAGAGCCTTTGATAGTAAGACAGCAAGCCAGATATATTCCACGTGGTGGACAGACAGCTGAGTGATGTTTGAAATGAGCTCTGTCATCTGTGGACAAAATGCAGCTAATATTGAGCAGGTGCTCCCTGTAAGCCAGGCATGTATTAGAGGCTTTATATATGTGAACCCTTTTTTTCAACAGAGTTTATTTTTTAGAACAGTTTTAGGTTCACAACAAAATTGAGAGGTACAGAGATGTCTCATGTATCCCCTGCCCCAAGACATGCACAGCCTTCCCCATGGTCAACATCCCCAAATAGAATATTTGTTACAACTGATGAACCAACTTTGACACATCACAACCACCCAAAGATTATAGTTGACATTAGGGTTCACTCTTGGTGTACATTCTGTAGGTTTGAACTAACGTATAACGACATGTAGCCATCATTATAGTGTCCTGCAGAGCAGTTTCACTGCCCTAAAAATCCATTGTATGAGTCCTCTTTTCATTTTCAAAACAAGAATTATTATTATTATTTCCATTTTTAAAAGATGAGAAAAAATGAGTCTCAGAGAGGTTAAACAATTTACTAAAATTATACATTAACAAGGTGGACGCCTGTCCCCAGAGTCCATGACCTTTCTGTTCCTGGTTGCATCCCAATGGAATATGCAGAGAGCAGACGCATCACAGGAGTGTGATTAAGTGTTCCCTATAGCAGCACCCAATTTGTGAGGATGGAAGCCAGTGTCACCAGGCCTCTTCAGCCTATGGTGCTAATTAGGTCCCCCAAACTCCAATATACAAATAATAGTGGTTCTTGGGCTTCCTTCCAGCACTGAATGAAGTCCCCTGGGTGTAGTTCTGGGAGCTGAAGTACACAATTCTTTAAGAAAATATTTAAATTCAAATCATTATTAAATTACATAGTCATAATCAAATAATAATGCATATAATTCCCCCAAGGAGTCCTCAGTCTAAATGAGGCTCTGCCCAGCTACAAAGCCATAAGGATGGACTTCTCACATTTGAGCTGGTTGTCAGCCACAGCTCATTTCTCAAAGAGGCACTGATGTAAGTGGGTGTTTTTAAATCACAACTCTGTTTTTAAATGACTACAACCATCAAGTTGTAAATACTATTATGTTCATTTTGCAGCTAAAGAAACTAAATTTTTTAGAGTTAAATGCCTTGTCTGAAGTCCTATAGTTAATAAGGAGTGGAATATGGTTTCCACACTGCCTCTCTGGCAACCAGCCCTTAGCTCCTTACCGTGGGAAAGCTTTGTATCAGGCACTGAGCTACCGGCTAGAACAGTAAAGATACAGTTCCTACCCTTGTTGGGGAGACAGACCTATGAATAATTACAATAAAATATAAAAATGGTGGTAGAAGATAAACAGAATACCACTGGAACACATGGAATTCTTTAAAAGGATGTGACATTTGAGCTGGGTGTTGGAGGGTAAGTAGGAGTTTGCCCATAAAGGGAAATGCACTGTAAACAGTAGGCAAGGCTTGTGCAGTGTGCGGGAAACATGGGGGAGTGATTTCTTGATTTATGCTGCATTTTGAAAGGTGAGACATTCATTTTAAATTATGTTATTCATGGCAAAATACTAAAAAACCCTGCAAAAGTATCCTTTAAACATTTCTGTTCAGTTAAGTCCTAATGTATATTATATATTACATATATATGTATAAAACTAATTAAAAGTCACTTAAGACTGGTGCATTTTAGGACCATTATCTTGCTTTTTGTCCTGAATCTATATCAGTAGTTCTTGACTGGGACTATTCTAACCCAGAGGACGTTTGGAAATGTCAGAAAACATTTGGTTGTTACAATTTCCAGGGAGGGGGTGGTGGGGATGCTACTGGCATCTAGTGGACAGAGGCCAAAGATGCTGCTAAACAACCTTCAATGCACAGGCCAACCCCCACAACAAAGAAGGATCCTGCCCCCAGTGTCAGTCAGGCCGAGGTTGAGAATCTCTGCTTATTCGCTTGGGAAGCCACGATTCTCCCCCAGACTAGCAGCAAAGTTCAGGATAAGAGCCCCTGAACGAAACCACTGACACTGCAATTTCAGAGGAATCAAGAATCATGAGCCCGCTTTCGCTTCACACCTGGCAGAAAGCCTGCTCTGCATCATCTGGGTACAGAGAGAGAGCACAGAGAAGACACACAAAAGTGGGCAGGACTGGGTCCTGAGAATTGATGGTGTCACTTAAAAATCGATTCACTAATGGTTTACCTAAAAAGCAGAACCGCCAAACCAGGTGCTAAAGGCCCTGCCTCCTGCTGTGAAGTGACCCAGGAGCCAACATGTTTTCTTTCTGTTGTTCTCTTTACTCTGTTTACATAATAACGGCAACAGGCAATGTCACGCTCTGTACCCAGCACTGTGCCACCTGCTTTAAGTGAACTCTCTAACCTTGAACCTTCCCCAGTGCGGTATTATTTCCAGAGGATACACTTTTTCATGCTGGAGACTTATCCTTGTTAGGAGAAAAAATACTGAAGCTGGTCCACAAGGAGGGCAGTTACACCACCCAAGAAACAACATGTGGGTTTTCAAAGGACAAGGCAGGAAAGAAAATTGAGGCATCAGATCAGCACAGCTCAATGAGCAGTTACTGAGGGCCTCTACCTGTCAAGTTGCTCTTGTTTTCTCAGAAGTTTTTCACTCTTAAGGAGCTTGCGAGAAAAAAAAAAAACAGATTTACGTCAGTGTCTATTCCATGAAAGTTCACATTTAGATACTCTTATGATAGATGAACTGTTTTGTTTTGTTTTGTTTTTCTTTTTTCTTTTGCTTTTTAGGGCCGCATCCACGGCATGGGGAGGTTCCCAGGCTAGGGGCTGAATCGGAGCTACAGCTGCCGGCCTACGCCACAGTCACAGCAATGCAGGATCCAGCCACGTCTGTGACCTACACCACAGCTCAGGGTAACATTGGATCCTTAACCCACTGAACCCGCATCCTTCATGGATCCTATTGGGTTGATTAATCACTGAGCCACAAAGGGAACTCCCATAGATGAACTCTTATTCCTCAATGATTTCAGACAATAAAAGTGTGATCCTATAAGCAAAGACCTGATGTTTTAGTTGTAAGAGTTGTTATTTGAGAGCCTTAGTGCAAAAGGAGGCTGCGGTAGAGGAGAACCGCCTAGCAGGAAAGCATAATGGCTTTCCCCAAAGCCCCCTCGGCAGACTAGTCTCAACCCTATAGCGTGCTGGCTTTCAAATTCTTTTGTCCTTGACTCTAGTAAGAAATACACTTGCTCTCGGCAAAAGTGTTATAAAAATTACTGGCACTTTCTATATGTGACACACTGATATGTTCTGATCTGATTCCATTTCATTTTCTTTAATGCTGATCTTGAACTAGCAGGTGAGCACATGTCCTGGTTTGTCCAGGACAGTCCCAGTTTATTATTAATAGCTCCCTCTTTACTCACTAAATTGGTTTCATAACCCATCAGCTCACGTTCGCAAAAATCCTGCTGTGGAGAAAGACACCTCAAGCAGCAGGTGAAAGAACTTTTTCACTGTATTTTTTCACGGTGAAAAAGAGCTGCCTCAGGGCTGAGATGAGATGGCCAAAAGGAAACCCTTTAGGCTGGCTTCTCCCACTTTGACTTAGAAGACCCGCCCCTTTGGCAGGGTGCACAGGTAGCCCAGACTGCGGTGAGATGTCGCCCCCAAGTGGGTTTTCGCCCGGCAAAAGAAGAATCATTGCCTCCCTCTGAGACTTCCTCAGACACAAGAGAAAGCTGGAGAAGGGACTGGGGGCCCATGGTGTGCAGGTTGGGGCAAAAATCCAGTCACATCGAGTTATTTCTGATAATGTTTAAACCCAGAGTTTTGAGAAATTAATTACCATTAATTTTCACAAGTATCTAACCAAAACATGCTAGAAATAAATGATAGTTGCTTACCAAAGGTGCTTATTCATAATAAGTTATTCGAAAGCAAATAAAAATGTTTTGTTTCCTTTAGCCTCAAAGAAGTTTTCTCAGAGGTACAAAATTTCCAAAGCTGTCTTGTGAATAACATTTAAACTTGAAATGAACGGCATTAAACATTTTTAAATTATGTCCTATGGGAAAGGAAAAATTCATTACTTTAACTCCTTCTCCACGTTTCCTAGTCTTAAAATATACTTGAAATGAATGAAATCACACAGATTTTTGTTATCATGCAGTAATTCAGGAGGAGACATTTGAAAAGAGGACTGATCCACATTCTCCACAAATATTGTACACTTATCAAGAAAAGAATCGTTTTCACTACCTTTTTAAAAGTGATTTCACATTTCTGCTTGGAATTACTAAAAAACAAAATATGTCGATTCTTTTGTCTTCTGAAAATATTTATTTTAAAATTCCTTTTGCTCTACGCCCTCCTCAAAAGTCTTATTTAAGAAAAGAGAACATAATGGGGGATATGAGAAAAAGAATGTGTGTATATACGCATGACTGGGTCACTCTGTTGTACAGCAGAAACTGGAACAGCATTGTAAATTAACTATACTTTTAAAAAATACCCCCAAAAAAGATAGAAGGACTGGAGCTCAACTTCTCTCCCAAAAAACAGCAAAACTACAACCAAATGCTGAGCAGCCTTCAACCAAATGGACTGTAAACTTCCAAAAAAGATATTCTACTCCAGAAGACAAAGAGGAGACCACATCAAGAGGTAGGAGGGGTGATTACACAATAGAAGCAACCCCATACCTCCTGGGTGGGAAGCCCCACAGGCTGGAAAGTAACTGCATCACAGGGACTCAGCTACAGGACTAAGAGTTCTGAGCCCCACGTCAAAACCCCACGCCTGGGGATCGGGCACAGGGAGAAGAGCCCCAGGCGCATCTGGCATTGAAGGCCAGCAGGGCCTGTGTGCAGGAGCTCCACAGGACTGGGGGAAACAGAGACCCCATCCTTGAAAGGCACACACAGACTTTCACATGCACTGGGTTCCAGGGCAAAGCAGTCTCCATAGGAATCCGGGTGGAACCTGACTGAAATTCTTGGAGGATCTCCTGGGAAAATAGGGGTGACTGTGGCTTGTTGTGGGGGAAGGGCATTGGAGGTGAAGCTCTCGGGAACATTCATCAGCCTGCATTTCTCCGGAGGGGGCCATTTCTGGGAAAATCTGGTCCCTCCCATCAGCTCTGAGAAGCCCCAGGCCAAACAATAATCCAGGTGGGATCTCAGCCCCACCCATCAGTAAACAGGCTGCCTAAAGATCCCTCAGGCACACAGCCAGCCTCTAATCTCATCCAGAGACAAAGCCCCACCCATCAGAGGGCTAGGAATCAACCCCACCTACCAGTGGGCAGGCACCAGTCCCTCCCATCAGGAAGCCTACAGCAAGCCCCCTCCATACCAGCTTTAGTCACAGGGGAGGCAAACGCCAGAACTAAGAGAGGCTACCACTCTATTGTTGGCAAAAAGGTCACCACACCAAAAACCTGTAAAAAGGAAAAGACAGAAAACTCTAACCCAGATAAGGGAGAAAGAGAAAAGCCCAGAAAAACAGCTCAGTGATGAGGAGATTACCAGCCTCTCATAAAGAGACTTTAGACTGTTGATGCTGAAGATGATGCAAGGCATTGGAAATAAACTGGAGGCAAAGATTGATCATTTACAGGAAGCACTGAGCAGAGAAATACAAGCTATAAAAATTAAACAACGGAGTTCCCTTTGTGGCTCAGTGGTTAACGAATCCGACTAAGAACGGTGAGGTTGCAGGTTCGATCCCTGGCCTTGCTCAGTGGGTTAAGGATCCGGCGTTGCCGTGAGCTGTGGTGTAGGTTGCAGACGCGGCTCAGATCCCGTGTTGATGTGGCTGTGGCGAAGGCCGGCAGCTGCAGCTCCTGTTAGACCCCTAGCCTGGGAACCTCCATATGCCACAGGTGCGGCCCTAGATAAAGGCAAAAAGACAAAAAAAAAAAAATTAAACAACAAGAGATGCAAGATACAATAACTGAAATAAAAAATTCATTAGAAGCAGCCAACAATAGAATACAGGAGGCAGAAGAACGAATCAACGAGGTGGAGGACAGATTAGTGGAAATCACTAATGCAGAAGAGAAAAGAGATAAAAGATTGAAAGGAAATGAGCTGAACCTCAGAGAACTCTGGGATACTGTTAAACGCACCAATATCTGTATTATAGGGGTGCCAGAGGGAGAAGAGAGAGAGAGAAGGGGACAGAAAAAATATTTGAGGAGATAATAGCCGAAAACTCCCCTAATATGGGAAAGGAACCACTCAGTCAAATTCAGGAAGCGCAACGAGTACCATATAAAATAAACCCAAGGAGGAACACTCCGAGTCACATATTAATCAAAATGACCAAAATTAAAGACAAAGAGAAAATTTTGAAAGCAGCTAGGGGAAAGAAACAAATGACATAGAAGGGAACCCCAATAAGGTTATCAGCAGATTTCTCATCTGAAACTCTACAGGCCAGAAGGGAGTGGCATGATATACTTACTTAATGTGATGAAAGGGAAAAACTTCCAACCAAGATTGCTTTACCCTGCAAGGCTCTCATTCAGATTTGAAGGAGAGATCAAAACCTTTACAGATAAGCAAAAGCTAAGAGATTTCTGCAACACTAAACCAGCTTTACAACAAATCTTAAAGGAACTTCTCTAGGCAGAAAAGAAAAGGCCACAACCAGAAACAAA